>SJXQ01002840.1:531457-548487 GCA_006408695.1 Aepyceros melampus | reverse complement strand
AATAAAAATAAAAACATGAAAAAAATCTTTTATGAGTTTAACAATCTGTCATTTTTATTTTTTTATTTTTAATTTTTACTTTATTTTACTTTACATTACTGTATTGGTTTTGCCATACATTGACATGAATCTGACTTGAGTGTACATGAGTTCCCAATTCTGAACTCCCCCCACCTCCCACCCCATATCAACTCTCTCGATCATCCCTGTGCACCAGTCCCAAGCATCCTGTATCCTGTATCGAACATAGACTGGAAATTCGTTTCTTACATGATAGTATACATGTTTCAGTGCCATTCTCCCAAATCATCCCACCCTCTCCCTCTCCCTCAGAGTCCAAAAGTCCATTCTATACATCTATGTCTCTTTTGCTGTCTCACATACAGGGTTATCATTACCATGTTTCTAAATTCCATATATATATGTTAGTATACTGTATTGGTGTTTTTCTTTCTGGCTTACTTCACTCTGTATAATCAGCTCCAGTTTCATCCATCTCATTAGAACTAATTCAAATGTATTCTTTTTAATGGCTGAGTGGGCTTCCCTGGTGGCTCAGAGGTTAAAGCGTCTGCCTCCAATGTGGGAGACCTGGGTTCGATCCCTGGGTTGGGAAGATCCTCTGGAGAAGGAAATGGCAATCCACTCCAGTATTCTTGCCTGGAGAATCCCATGGACTGAGAAGCCTAGTAGGTTACAGTCCACGGGGTCGCAAAGAGTCAGATACGACTGAGTGACTTTCACCACCACCACCAATACTCCACTGTGTATATGTACCACAGCTTTCTTATCCATTCATCTGCTGATGGACATCTAGGTTGTTTCCATGTCCTGGCTATTATAATAAACAGTGCTGCAATGAACATTGGGGTACATGTGTCTTTCAATTCTTTCATTTTTAAATGGTTTCTTTTAATATTAAAAGACTTCCCTGGTGGCTCAGACGGTAAAGCGTCTGCCTACAGTGCAAGATACCTGGGTTCAGTCCCTGGGTTGGGAAGATCCCCTGGAGAAGGAAATGGCAACCCACTCAAGTATTCTTGCCTGGAAAATCCCATGGATGGAGGAGCCTGGTAGGCTACAGTCCATGGGGCCGCAAAGAGTCAGACACAACTGAGCGACTTCACTTTCACTTTCTTTTAATATGAAACTCCATTATTAAAATAATTAAACTCCTGTTTAAATGTAGTGATATAGCAGTAAGCTGTGTGGGGGTCTGTCTGCACTGCTGGATTTCTAGCACCTGACACTTGGGAAGATCCCCTGGAGAAGGAAATGGCAACCCACTCAAGTATTCTTGCCTGGAAAATCCCATGGATGGAGGAGCCTGGCAGGCTACAGTCCATGGGGCCGCAAAGAGTCAGACACAACTGAGCGACTTCACTTTCACTTTCTTTTAATATGAAACTCCATTATTAAAATAATTAAACTCCTGTTTAAATGTAGTGATATAGCAGTAAGCTGTGTGGGGGTCTGTCTGCACTGCTGGATTTCTAGCACCTGACACACTGATGAGTCTCTTGAATTATCTAGGGAATGGCCTAAACCCATTCATTTTGATGAGTTCATTCATTTTTTCACTCATTTGTTAAAAAAAATTCATTGAGAATCTCTTTTATGTTAGCCAGATACATGTATTTATATGTTTATACAATACTGACATTAAGTCTGTACCTTAGTCTTCAAATAAGTATAAATAAGAAATATTCCCACGAATAGACATATTCTGGTTAAACATCTTTAAAATGATTATGTCACATATAGAGCCTGAATTGAATGATAAATGAAAATCTATCTTACACTAGTTCCAGAGATTCAGTGGCTGAATAGAGAGACCAAGAAGAAAATCAGATAAGTAATTCTTTAATCTATTATGTATTGAACATCTACAACTCTTATGTACACAGATTAAACATATTAAAGAGATTTATAATTTATTCAGGGTATAAGGAAAGCAATGAGACTACAAGGAAAAGTCAAATCTGAAGAACTAGAAAAACATCAGAATATGATGACAGATTATCTAAGACATGACAGATAGGAAAACATAATGGTTAGTCCCAAAATTTCTAGGTTTCACTACCAGAAGAGTGAGGTAGTAAATTGCAATTATTATGTGAATATCATATAAAAATTTTTCAATATATTGCACCCTAATTCTATTTATTATATTGAATACTAGAGACAGAAAGGTTTTTAATTATTTAAAAAATAAAGCTATTAGAATAATTTGGTAATTTTTTACATAATAGTCACTACAATCTGTTCCCATAGAATTTAAGCAGATGCAATTTTTTGTTATACACAGATGGTTTATGTCACACTTTAGTATGGGTAAAATATATTTAAATACATTTCCAATTATTTAAAATGTGATATTATAACACTCTTTTCTAGCATGCATTGTGTAGTGGTTAATCTTTTGTTATCGGAAATGAGCCCATTTATATTTGTAAAATGCTAAAGAAAGAAGTAATTATGCACTCAACTCTGGTTTTTTGGAGCAGATAATAAAACTTTAATAGTGTATTTAATAGGACTGAACTTATCTTCCAGATAATACAAATTTGTTAATCAGAACATGTCATAAATAATTGAATAAATGTGCTGCCAACAGCTTAATGGCCTGTGGAAACAAATAGATTCTCACTAGATAATCTATATATCTTATTGATTTATTGAAATCCCCTAAAATACTTCAGGTGGTAGAGATATCATAGAAGGAAATTTTCAAATCATTTTAGCATTTTTAATTGTAAAATTCCTACCATTGTTATGATCTTATGTTATTAAGATCTCTTTGTCTTCCAATAGAACACAAGCCAATTTAAAAATATTAATATATAAAACAATTAACATTATCAATACACTTATGTATATTATCACCACTGAACTATGCCATCTTTGTGATAAAATGTCAAAGTTTCAGTTTATTATGTTCATTTCTTTATGGCTGAACATATACCAGAGAATCTTCCACAGTATATATTATTTTTGAGCTCTGATTATATTGTTCATATTTTTAAATGGAATAAAGATCTAGAGCCTTTATGGAGAATCAAAGTCAATGACCTCATTCTTTCTAAACCCATAATATTAGTGTTGCTATGGATGCATTTTCTGTCATGTATCCCACTCTGATGTAGTTGTTGGACCAAAACCATCAGATCATTACAATATGTTGGGCACTCTATTACTCCTTCTCTTGTATTTGATGATTTTTAAAATTATAAACACAGTTGTTGTACTTTATAACTGCTGAGCATTCTACAGTTATCCAATTTGTAAAATGTATGTGTGTTGAAAAGTATGTATCAACTTTTATGCTAAGCACTTTTATACAGTTATGTATATTATCACCACTGAACTATGCCATCTTTGTGATAAAATGTCAAAGTTTCAGTTTATTATGTTCATTTCTTTATGGCTGAACATATACCAGAGAATCTTCCACAGTATATATTATTTTTGAGCTCTGATTATATTGTTCATATTTTTAAATGGAATAAAGATCTAGAGCCTTTATGGAGAATCAAAGTCAATGACCTCATTCTTTCTAAACCCATAATATTAGTGTTGCTATGGATGCATTTTCTGTCATGTATCCCACTCTGATGTAGTTGTTGGACCAAAACCATCAGATCATTACAATATGTTGGGCACTCTATTACTCCTTCTCTTGTATTTGATGATTTTTAAAATTATAAACACAGTTGTTGTACTTTATAACTGCTGAGCATTCTACAGTTATCCAATTTGTAAAATGTATGTGTGTTGAAAAGTATGTATCAACTTTTATGCTAAGCACTTTACATGAATTATTTCCATTTAACCACAGAACAATTCTGTGACATAAGCATAATTTTTAATTATTTGAGGAAATGAACCTAAGTTTCAGGAAGGCTAAGTAATTTGACTATGATCACACAATTAGTAAGTAGCAGAGGAGATTAAGGTATGTCTAATTTTATTCTTCCAGACCTTTCATGAAGCAGTTAAAAGAAATACTCTATTGGGTACCATTGTGACAAAGAGATGATAAGACATGGCTTGTGTCATTTAGGTGTTTAAAGTCTGGTGAAACATAGGACATATACACAAGTATTTTTAGCATCAAAAATGAAAACTGGCCCATGGAAGAGAAACAAATAATGTGCCGTGGGAGCTTATAGGAAGAAGAAGTTATTCCTACTGGAAGTATCCTAGAACATCTTATGGAGGACATGGAAGAACCTTGAAGTACTAATAAAATAAAGCCATAAGGAACTTGAAAACGAGGATAGGTAGCCACAGAATACAATGTGTAGAAAGACTAGCATGAGCGAAAACAGAGGATCAAGAAAGCATGAGGCAGGTAATGAGTACAAGGAAATCATTCCCTCAATATGGAAGGAAGGGAATATGCATGAAGTTGGAGAAGAGTAAGCCCAGTAATGGGGAGCCTTGAAAGACATATAATGATATAGTGATGACAATGCCTATGACAACAATATTCATAGTGGTAATATAATAGCAACAATGGCAGTTAACAATGAATATTCAGGACAGATTTCCCCCAGGATGGACTGGTTAGATCTCCTTACAGGCCAAGGGACTCTGAAGAGTCTTCTCTAACACCACAGTTCAAAAGCATCGATTCTTTAGTGCTCAGCTTTCTTTATAGTCCAACTCTCACATCCATACATGACTACTGGAAAAACCATGGCTTTGACTAGACAGATCTTTGTTGGCAAAGTAATGTCTCTGCTTTTCAATATGCTGTCTAGGTTGGTCATAGCTTTTCTTCCAAGGAGCAAGCATCTTTTAATTTCATGGCTGCAGTCACCATCTGCAGTGATTTTGGAGCCCCAAAAAATAAAGTCTGTCACTGTTTCCATTGTTTCCCCATCTATTTGCCATGAAATGATTGGACCAGAAAACAAGGCTCTTTTTCTGCCTCCATGACTTTGAGGCATTATGAATCTCAACTTATTTTAACTTATCTAACTACAACTACATGTTTGGAATAAAGAGGTTTTGGTCTTCAACATTTCTAAGACCATTCTATTCCATTTAAAATTTTTTAATTTATATTGTAATTTTCAGCCATTTGCCTCTGTATGAAGTAGATTAAAATGTTTGCATGGGAAGTTACTGAGATTGTCTCAAGTATGAAGAATTACACACAAGCTTGAGGTCCAGACTCTCTCAAAACTCATCCAACTTTACCTAAAGAAACATTTTATGGTTGCTGGGTAAATGAAGCAAAACCAAGTCTTTAGCCCTGAATGTTCAGGATTTTATTAGAAAATGGAAATAAGCATAACCTTGAGGTTGAAAATATTTGGAGGCAGAGAATTTCTGTTTTATAGAAATCTCAGACTCATCAGTTGTCTTTACCAAGAAAGTAAACAAGTCACTAGCACAGAAGGTATTTACCCTGCCCATGAGATTTCAGAACAATTAAAATTGTCAAGCTATGATGATTAAATAAATTCGGTGTCTCATCTTTGTTCATACTTAATGACAACGTCCATGGGGTCGTGAAGAGTCAGACACGACTGAGTAACTTCACTTTCACTTTTCACTTTCCTGCATTGGAGAAGGAAATGGCAACCCACTCCAGTGTTCTTGCCTGGAGAACCCTAGGGACGGGGGAGCCTGATGGGCTGCCGTCTACGGTGTCGCACAGAGTCGGAGACGACTGAAGCGACTCAGCAGCAGCAGCAGTGACAATGCATCTGCTAAAGAGCAATGAATGTTAAGTCTAAACCCAGAATTTCTTAGTGAATTCTGTCAAAAACATGGATTTCATAGGTTTTATGTGGTACCTGACTGTCTTACCAAGTTGATTTTTTGAAATTTGTTTATAAATCAGGGGTCAATAATTATTAATAACATTATTATATGTATTCTGTGTATTACAAGTAAATATTAATCATTATAGCTAATATTTATTATAGCAAATGTTTTATATTACTTTTGCTAACAGTTGCTTAGTGCATGCTATATGTGAATTACTATTCTAAGTACTTTCAATATTTATTAGCTTTTTTAATCTTCATATTCCTTTTTCTAAATCATATATTAATTTCCTTTTCACCACTTTGTGATGCATACACAGAACACTTGGAATTTTTGTGTTGTCTTTCTGGCAATCAAAGAATGTTCATTTGCCATGACTATCAAGCTAAGTTTGAGCCAGTAAGATAAAATCTTCTCTATGGGAAGAATCAATCTCATGTAACTTCTACAGCTGAGGCAAAGCAAGCTAAATTTCTTTCACAGGAAATTTAGTGAGCTCTTGAACCAGAGTTTGCTTCAGAAGGTTCTAAGATATTTAGAGATAATTAGAATCTGAGGATATTTAGAATCCCCTCTGTTTAAAAGGCAGGTCAGTTGGTCTGGTATTCCCATCTCTTTCAGAATTTTCCACAGTTTATTGTGATCCACGCAGTCAAAGGCTTTGGCATAGTCAATAAAGCAGAAATAAATGTTTTTCTGGAACTCTCTTGCTTTTTCCATGATCCAGCAGATGTCAGGAAGCAACAGTTAGAACTGGACATGGAACAACAGACTGGTTCCAAATAGGAAAAGGAGTCCGTCAAGGCTGTATATTATCACCCTGCTTATTTAAATTATATGCGGAGTACATCATGAGAAATGCTGGGCTGGAAGAAGCACAAGCTGGAATCAAGATTGCCGTGAGAAATATCAATAACCTCAGATATGCAGATGACACCACCCTTATGGCAGAAAGTGAAGAGGAGCTAAAAAGCCTCTTGTTGAAAGTGAAGGAGGAGAGTGAAAAAGTTGGCTTAAAGCTCAGCATTCAGAAAATGAAGATCATGGCATCTGGTCCCATCACTTCATGGGAAATAGATAGGGAAACAGTGTCAGACTTTATTTGGGGGGGCTCCAAAATCACTGCAGATGGTGATTGCAGCCATGAAATTAAAAGACACTTACTCCTTGGAAGGAAAGTTGTGACCAACCTAGATAGCATATTAAGAAGCAGAGACATTACTTTGCCAACAAAGGTCCATCTAGCCAAGGCTATGGTTTTTCCAGTGGTCATGTATGGATGTGAGAGTTGGACTGTGAAGAACAGTGAGCACCAAAGAACTGATGCTTTTGAAGTGTGGTGTTGGAGAAGACTCTTGAGAGTCCCTTGGACTGCAAGGAGATCCAACCAGTCCATTCTGAAGGAGATCAGTCCTGGGTGTTCTTTGGAAGAACTGATGCTAAAGCTGAAACTCCAATACTTTGGCCACTTGATGTGAAGAGTCAACTCATTGGAAAAGACTCTGATGCTGGGAGGGATTGGGGGCAGGAGAAGGGGATGACAGAGGATGAGATGGCTGGATGCATCACCGACTCGATGAACGTGAGTCTGAGTGAACTCTGGGAGTTGGTGATGGACAAGGAGGCCTGGTGTGCTGCAATTCATGGGGTCGCAAAAAGTCGGACACGACTGAGCGACTGAACTGAACTGAACTGCTTAAAGACTGTCCCCTTATTTACTTGGATTGTTTTATCTATTTGATCTTTAAGAGGTAGAAATTGTAGATTTCCTGTATCTCCCCCTTCCTAGTTTCTTCCCTGCTTTATTCTTTCTCTCACATTCTCCCAGATAATGTTTGTATAACATAAATTTGATCATATCTCTTGGTTTTTTTCTTTTTCCTCATTTAATTGAAGTGTATTTGATATACAATATTATGTTACTCAATATGTCAGCAAATTTGAAAAACTCTGCAGTGGCCACAGGACTGGAAAAGGTCAGTTTTCATTCCAATTCCATTGCCAAAGAAAGTTCCAACTATTGTACAATTGCCCTCATTTCTCATGCTGGCAAGGTTATGCTCAAAATCCTTCAAGCTAGGTTTCAGCAGTATGTGAAATGAGAACTTCCAGGTGTACAAATTGGGCTTCAGAGAGGCAGGGGTACCAGAGATCAAACTGTCAACATTCATTGGATCATGGAGAAAGCAAGGGAGTTCCAAAAGAACATCTACTTCTGCATCATTGACTACGCTAAAGCCTTTGACTCTGTGGATCACAACAATCGGTGGAAAATTGTCAACGAGATGGGAGTACCAGACCACCTTACCTGTCTCCTGAGAAACCTGCATGCGAGTCAAGAAGCAACAGTTAGAACTGGACATGGAACAATGGACTGGTTCAAAATCAGAAGAGGAATATAACAAGGGTGTATATCATTTCCCTGTTTATTTAACTTATATGCAGAGTGCATCATATGAAATGCCAGGATAGATGAATCACAAGCTAGAATCAAGATTGCCAGGAGAAACATCAACAATCAACAACCTCAGATATGCAGTTGATACCACTCTAATGGCAGAAAGTGAAGAAGCATTAAAGAGCCTTTGATGAGGGTGAAAGTGGAGAGTGAAAAAGCTAGCTTGAACTTAACATTAAAAAACTAAGATAATGACATCTGCTCCCATCACTTCATGGCAAATAGAAGAAGAGGAAGCAATGACAGATTTTTTATATTCTTAGGCTCCAAAATCACTGCAGATCGTGACTGCAGCCATGAACTTAGAAGACTCTTGCTCCTTGGAAGGAAAGCTATGACAAACCTAGAAAGCATATTAAAAAGCAGAGACATTACTTTGCTGACAAAGTTCCATATAGTCAAAGTTTGGGTTTTTCCAGTAGTCATGTCCGAATGTGAGAGTTGGATCATAAAGAATCCTGAGCACTGAAGAATTAATGCCTTCTAATTGTGGTGATAGAGAAGACTCTTGAGAGTCCCTTGGACTGCAAGATCAAACCAGTCAATCCAAAAGGAAATCAGTCCTGAATATTCATTGGAAGGACTGTTGCTGGAGCTGAAGCTCCAATACTTTGGCCACCTGATGTTAAGAGCCAGCTCATTGGAAAAGACTCTGATGCTGGGAAAGATTGAAGGCAAAAGGAGAAGGGTGCAGCAGAGGATGAAATGGTTAGATAGCGTCACCAACTCAATGGACATGAATTTGGGCAAACTCCAGGAGTTGGTGGAGGATGGAAGAGCCTGGTGTGCTGCAGTCCATAGGGTTGCAAAGAGTCAGATACAACTTAGCGACTGAACAACAACAATTATATGTTACAGGTGTGCAATATAGTGACTCACAATATTCAAAGGTTTCACTCCATTTATAGTTATTATATAATATTGGTTATATTCCCAGTGTTGTATAATATATCCTTAAGGTGAAGTCGCTCAGTCGTGTCCGACTCTTTGCGACCCCATGGACTGAAGCCCACCAGGCTCCTCAGTCCATGGAATTTTCCAGGCAAGAGTACTGGAGTGGGTTGCCATTTCCTTCTCCAGAGGATCTTCCCAACCCAGGGATTCAGCAGAGGATGAAATGGTTAGATAGCGTCACCAACTCAATGGACATGAATTTGGGCAAACTCCAGGAGTTGGTGGAGGATGGAAGAGCCTGGTGTGCTGCAGTCCATAGGGTTGCAAAGAGTCAGATACAACTTAGCGACTGAACAACAACAATTATATGTTACAGGTGTGCAATATAGTGACTCACAATATTCAAAGGTTTCACTCCATTAATAGTTATTATATAATATTGGTTATATTCCCAGTGTTGTATAATATATCCTTAAGGTGAAGTCGCTCAGTCGTGTCCGACTCTTTGCGACCCCATGGACTGAAGCCCACCAGGCTCCTCAGTCCATGGAATTTTCCAGGCAAGAGTACTGGAGTGGGTTGCCATTTCCTTCTCCAGAGGATCTTCCCAACCCAGGGATTGAACCCAGGTCTCCCGCACTGCAGGCAGACGCTTTAACCTCTAAGCCACCAGGGAAGCTTGTAGCTTATTTTATGTATAATAGTTGGTACCTCTTAATCTCCTACCTCTCCACTGCTCCTTATACCCTTCTCTCTTTTCACTGGTAGCCACAAGCTTGTTCTCTATTCTGGAAATCTGTTTCTTTTTAAAAATATATTCTCTACTTTGTTGTGTTTTATATATTCCATGTACAAGAGATATCATACCATATTTGTTTTTCTCTACCTGGCTTATTTCACTTAGCATAATACCCTCCGAGTCCATCCATTTTGCTACAAGTGGAAAATATCTCTTTGTTCTTAAGAAAGAAAATAGTTACTCTTTTCCATGGCATAAAATTACTTGATTATCTGTCTCCTACCCACCTATCTTTCCCTATCTCCTATAGTATTATCCTCCTCAGACATGTACAGATAACCTTTGAATTCCAGTAATAATGAATCATTTTAACCATTTTTTTACTCAAACATATCTTTCCCTCATCCTAGTCCCTCTGCCTGGAATTCCATTATATTAGTCAATGTTCTTCAGAGAAACAGAATGAGTAGGATATATAGATAGACATGTCTAAGAATTATTATAGGAATCAGAGACTGAGTCCCACAGTCTACTGTCTGCAAATTGCAGACCAGGAAAGCCTGCAGTGTAATTCAGTCTGAGTCCTAAGGCCCAGGACTCAGAGCACCAGTGTTGAAGTGCAGGAGGAGAGAATGTTCCAGTTCAAGCATAGAGTTAACCTACTTTACTCTTTTTGTTCTAATAGATTCTTACTGGATTGGACAATGCCCACATACACTGGTGAGGGTAATCTTTATTCAGTCTACAGATTCAAATGCTACTCTCGTCCGGAAGCACCCTCGCAGACATATCCAGAACTAGACATTTTACAAGCTCTTCATAGAGCTTAGTTAGCTCTTAGTTCAGTCAAATTGACACATAAATTAACTATCACCATCATCTTTTTATTTGCCTCTCAAACTCCTCCTAAATCTTCACATCACAGATGAAATGGACTCTTCTGTAAATTCTATACCTGAGTCAATTTAATCATCCTTGCCTTCCTTCTACATATTCAGTATCTTTTACACATCTCCATTATAGAATTCATCATCCTGCGTAGTAATTTTCTCTCAACTAGACTAAGATTCTAAGGGCAGAACAAGTTTTCTTTCCTCTCTGGTCCTAAAACAATGACTGGCACATGGGAGGCTTCAATGGCTTAATGCTGTATACAGCTTCTCAAAGAAGATTCAAACATTTGCTAGTATGCCTTAAAGAGGGGGAAAAAAGAATGTGACCAAAGGAATTGTGATTTTTTTTCCAATCAGGTATGGCCCATATATATTTATATATTGTAGCCTGCCAGAAGATTTTAGCATTTTAGGCTTAAATTTCATTTCCTATTTTAGACCATACCCCAGCACAGAAGTTGTCAGATCTGTTTTGTAAAGGCTGGTATTTCTTAAGTGTTCCATGAAGATTTTAGTTCAAAATAAATTCAAGGCCTCAGGGAAAACTGAATCTGAGCTCCTGACTTCCCTTAGCATTTAAACACCAAAGCATGATCTTGGAACATTTTCCTGTTTGCATCTTGACTTTATGATCCAGAATTCTGTTGAACTGCAACATTCCACAAATCCTAAAATAACTAATCGTTTTGCCTCTGCTATTGTCTGCTACCTCTGCTTTACGTTTCTTTCTTTCTTTTTAACTTTTTATTTTATGTTGAGTATAGTTGATTAAAAATGTTTGATAGTTTCAGGTGTGCGGCAAAGTGATTCAGTTACACATATATATATGTCTGTCTTTTTCCAAATTCTTTCCCATTTAGGTTGTTGCATAATATTGTACATTTCTATTTTTTGCATTTCAGAATAGTTGTTCTTTTATCAGTAGAAGAGACATTTTCTTATCATATCATCTATTTTCCTGTTAATTTTCATTGTCAGTTTTTCTTCATTTAGAAAATAGGTATATAGCTTATGATTCCCAGCTCAGAGGGTATTCAGGATTGGAAAAATGAGATATTGATACTTTTTAGTTACAAATAGAATCACTAGTCTGCATTTTTGTTACATTATCCTACAGGAATGAGCACTGTTCACTCCTAGCTCCTACACCTGTATTACAAAATATAAAAGACAGAACAGGCTCACATAGAAACCAACACCATAGTTATTTGTTGAATGTGCAGATTTCTCCCCTAATGTGGATGCTGCTTTCTTAGGAAGTTTAGTGGGCTCTTTACCAGTTTCTTTAAAAATGACCAGTTTTTATTTGAAATATGTTGGAATAAATAACTTAATAGACCTGTTTGTTCATTATGAAGCTAGGAAAAAGAATTATCCTCTCCATTCCTTGCCCCTCCTGTTTATTCTCATTTCACTTTAAATGGATGTGAAAAGCAGACTGCTCAATGCTGAAGACCTAGCTATTGCTGCATGTTAGATAAGACCAAGCCCCTAATGACATCATGGGATTTGGGATTCTGATCACTTCACAGTACAATGAGCTTTCCTCTGTTATTTGTCCAGACTAATCACCCCATGCACTTTTGTCTGTTTGAAACAAAGAGAACTGGGCAAGGAAAAGCACTGATGGCTCAGAACCAGTCCTTTCATTGAGAGACTGAATGAGCAACATAAGTATATATTCTACTGACAGTAAAGATAATTATACAGCCTAGCATTTGAATAGCTCTTTATAGTTCATAACGGGTTTTTCACACATGTTATTTCATTTTAGCTTCAAAAAAACCATAAAATAGGTAGGTAAATAGGTAAATTGTCACCCTTATTTCACTGAAGAGAAACTAAGCCCCAGAAGCATGCCCACTAGAAAGGTACTCCTTCTATTTCTGTGTGCTCCATCTCAAGAATCTCAAGGACAGAAAAGGCAAATATTTACATAATAGAGAAGAACCAAGATTCAAACCCAGGCAAACTGGTTTCAGAGTCTGGGCCATTAACTTGCATCCCTCTCATTGAGGCAGCATTTTCCTGGACACATAGCACAGGCATCCATGCACTGCAGTCCAGAGAGGCTAAGTACCCACGTGGAAACAATACTGAAGCTGCTGTTTTCTCAGGAGCACAGAAAAGCCCTTTGTTAGAGTGAAATAAAAATATCCAAGTGATAGGATTTACCCTTCTCCCACCTCTTAGTATTCCTTCCGGCGTTTTCTCATTATTTTGTTCTTTAGAAGCCAAGAATCATAAATATAAGATGAAGGCTGGGAAGGAGAATTAACAGAACAACTGGGAAATCATTTTTAAAACAAATCTACTACTGTGTGGCTGGGTGAATAAATATTCCCCCTCCTGCAAAAGGGCAAGGTTCATACCCTGTGGCCCTGGAACAGGGAAGGATAGAGTAGTGGCTAAAATCTTAGACTCTGGAGCCAGGATCTCAAGATTCTAGTCTAATTGTGTAAATTTAAACAACTTATGACCTATGTATTTTATTATTCTTCTGTATAAAAAGAGATGATAACAATAGTACTTCACTTGTGAAAATAAGATGAGTTATTGAATGAAAGCTATGACAAACCTAGACTGCATGTTTAAAAAGCAGAGATATCACTTTACCGACAAAGGTCTATATAGTCAAAACTTCGGGTTTTCCAACTGTCATGTACAGATGTAAGAGTTAGACCATAAAGAAAGCTGAGCGCTGAAGAATTAATGCTGTCAAATCATAGTGCTGGAGAAGACCCTTGAGAGTCCCTTGGACTGCAAGGAGATCAAACAACTCAATCCTAAAGGAGATCAACCAGAATATTCACGGGGAAGACTGTTGCTGAAGCTGAAGCTCCAGTTCTTTGGCCACCTGATGCAAAGAGCTGACTCATTGGAAAAGATCCTGCTGCTGGGAAAAACTGAAGGAGAAAGAAGAGGGCAGCAGAGGATGAGATGGTTAGGTAGCATTCAGTTCAGTTCAGTTCAGTTCAGTCACGCAGTAGTGTCCGACTCTTTGCGACCCCATGAATCGCAGTACGCCAGGCCTCCCTGTCCATCACCAACTCCCGGAGTTCACTCAGACTCACGTCCATTGAGTCCGTGATGCCATCCAGCCATCTCATCCTCTGTCATCCCCTTCTCCTCCTGCCCCCAATCCCTCCCAGCATCAGGGTCTTTTCCAATGAGTCAACTCTTCGCATGAGGTCGCCAAAGTACTGGAGCTTCAGTTTGAGCATCATTCCTTCCAAAGAAATCCCAGGGTTGATCTCCTTCAGAATGGACTGGTTGGATCTCCTTGCAGTCCAAGGGACTCTCAAGAGTCTTCTCCAACACCACAGTTCAAAAGCACCAATTCTTCGGCGCTCAGCCTTCTTCACAGTCCAACTCTCACATCCATACATGACAACAGGAAAAACCATAGCCTTGACTAGACGGACCTTAGTTGGCAAAGTAATGTCTCTGCTTTTGAATATGCTATCTAGGTTGGTCATAACTTTTCTTCCAAGAAGTAAGCGTCTTTTAATTTCATGGCTGCAATCACCATCTGCAGTGATTTTGGAGCCCAAAAAAATAAAGTCTGACACTGTTTCTACCAGACCACCTAACCTGCCTCTTGAGAAATCTGTATGCAGGTCAGGAATCAACAATTAGAACTGGACATGGAACAACAGACTGGTTCCAAACAAGAAAAGGAGTCCATCAAGGCTGTATATTGTCACCCTGCTTATTTAACTTATATGCAGAGTACATCATGAGAAATGCTGGACTGGAAGAAGCACAAGTTGGAATCAAGATTGCTGGGAGAAATATCAATAACCTCAGATATGCAGATGACACACTCTTATGGCAGAAAGTGAAGAGGAGCTAAAAAGCCTCTTGTTGAAAGTGGAGGAGAGTGAAAAAGTTGACTTAAAGCTCAAAATTCAGAAAACGAAGATCATGGCATCTGGCCCCATCACTTCATAGGTAGCATTACCAACTCAATTGACATGAATTTGGGCAAACTCCAGGAAATAATGGAGGACAGAGGAGCCTGGTATGCTGTAGTCCATGGGGTCACAAGGAGTTGGACAAGATTTAGCAAGTGAATAACAACAATATGTGTATATTATTAAGAGTCTGACCATAGTGAATGCATGTTTGTTATTATTTTACATAATGAGATAATATTTTAAAGGCGTGATGTGTATCAGTTCAGTTCAGTCGCTCCGTCGTGTCCGACTCTTTGCAACCCCATGAATCGCAGCACACCAGGTCTGCCTGTCCATCACCAACTCCCAGAGTTCACTCAAACTCATGTCCATCGAGTCAGTGATGCCATCCAGCCATCTCATCCTCTGTTGTCCCCTTCTCCTCCTGCCCCCAATCCCTCCCAGCATCAGAGTCTTTTCCAATGAGTCAACTCTTCGCATCAGGTGGCCAAAGTACTGGAGTTTCAGCTTTTGCATCATTCCTTCCAAAGAAATCCCAGGGCTGATCTCCTTCAGAATGGATTGGTTGGATCTCCTTACAGTCCAAGGGACTCTCAAGAGTCTTATCCAACACCACAGTTCAAAAACATCAATTCTTCAGCGCTCAGCCTTCTTCACAGTCCAACTTTCACATCCAAACATGACCACAGGAAAAACCATAGCCTTGACTAGACAGACCTTAGTCAGCAAACTAATGTCTCTGCTTTTGAATATGCTATCTAGGTTGGTCATAACTATAGGTGCTCAATAAATAAAGCTCTCTTCTTTTATATGTAGTTTAGATTACTGGAAAGACTCACATTCTTTAAAAAGTATTTGCCTTATATCAGTTACCTTGGTGCTAGGATAAACAGGTATTTATTATATTTTTGAGGGATTAACCAGCTTTTTTTTTTAACTCTTGTCCAGGGGCTCTCCTCTATCCCTTACTAAATGTCATTTTCCTTTTTAAGAAATTTGATACCTCTTGCCTCTGCCAATTCATTTTACCCACCTTAACTCTTTTATCAGTTTCAGCCTGGAGGCACCTTATTGAAATAGGTAGTGTTTCCCTTTTGCTCATGAAACCTGGAATTACTTAGGTGGTTTTCTCTAATTCATTTCTCCTCTATATTGTCACAAATAGAAGTCATGTCTCAAGTTTTTAATTCTTCTAATCTCTATTGATATTTTCTCAGTGGTAAGCTAGTGTTCTCCACTGGCCTATAAATTACTTTGCCAACAAAGGTCCATCTAGTCAAAGTTATGGTTTTTGCAGTAGTCATGTATGGATGTGAGAGTTGGACTATAAAGAAATCTGAGCACTGAAGAATCGATGCTTTTGAACTGTGGTGTTGGAGAAGACTCTTGAGAGTCCCTTGAACAGCAAGGAAATCAAACAGCCCATCCTAAAGGAAATCAGTCCTGAATATTCATTGGAAGGACTGATATTGAAGCTGAAGCTCCAATATTTTGGCCACCTGATGCAAGAGGCTGAATCATTAGAAAAGACCCTGAAGCTTGGAAAGATTGAAGGCAAGAGGAGAAGAGGACAGAGGATGAGATGGTTGGATGGCATCACCAACTTGATGGATGTGAGCTTAAGCAAGCTCTGGAGTTGGTGATGGACAGGGATGTCTGGCATGCTACAGTCCATGGGGTTGCAAAGAGTTGGACATGACTGAGCTACTGAACTGAGGGATGTTCAAAGCTATAGTCCCACTGCCTAGCAAAATGTTAGGAACAAGAGGTACTTTATAAATATTTGTTGAAGAAATCAGTCAATGATGAAGGAATTAAGTATAAGAAAAGTATCCTCTCCTCTCCTCAATTAACTAGAACCTAATTAAGAAAGTATCTGAAATTAAGCAGTATGTGAGTTGCCTTATACTTTTAAAAGAAAAAAAATAATTTTAGAGACCTAAACTGATTCATGGCTTTAATTTAATACAGTTATAACAGTTTCAGACCATACCCTGGAGTAATCATACATTCATTTCAATGGCTTAGGCCTTCTATGTGCTTAGTCGCTCAGTCATGTCCAGCCAACTCTTTGTGACCCCATGGACTGTAGCCCACCAGGCTCCTCTGTCCATGGGGATTCTCCAGGCAAGATGCCTTCCTCAGAGGCCTTCTATAGCTATACTATATGCAATGAGAATATTTATGAACATGTCAAAAACGAGCTAGTGTCATCGTGCCCTTAAACACAGGTCAGGATTTTGGACTTTGAACTTACTCTTCCCACTGCCTCAAACTCTCTTTTCCTAAATACCAGAAAAGTTTGTTCACTACATTCCACTATATTCCAGTCTCTGTTCAAA
>SJXQ01002840.1:438320-530245 GCA_006408695.1 Aepyceros melampus | reverse complement strand
CTTTCTTATCCATTCATCTGCTGATGGACATCTAGGTTGCTTCCATGTCCTGGCTATTATAAACAGTGCCGCAATGAACATTGGGGTACACGTGTCTCTTTCAATTCTGGTTTCCTTGGTGTGTATGCCCAGCAGTGGGATCGCTGGATCATAAGGCAGTTCTATTTGCAATTTTTTAAGGAATCTCCACACTGTTCTCCATAGTGGCTGTACTAATTTGCATTCCCACCAACAGTGTAAGAGAGTTTCCTTTTCTCCACACCCTCTCCAGCATTTATTGCTTGTTGACTTTTGGATCGCAGCCATTCTGACTGGTGTGAAATGGTACCTCATTGTGGTTTTGATTTGCATTTCTCTGATAATTTGAAAAACTTTGTAAACTAGGTTTACTGAAGTATAATTGCCCTACACTTAATTACACAAATTTAAATTTTGGTGTTTAACAGATACACCTATGAAACCATCACCACAATCAAGAAAACAAACATCTTCAAAAGTTTCCTCACGTTCCTTTATAATCCTTTTCACTCCCCTTCTTCCCACCCCTAGGTAGTCACTGATCTATCCTGTCACTGTAGATAAGTTTGCATTCTCTAGAATTTTATGTAAACAGAATCACACTTTTCTGGAGAGTCTGGTTTCTTTTCAGTTTAGTTCAGTCGCTCAGTCGTGTCCAGCTCTTTACAACCCCATGTAAAGACTGTAGCACACCAGGCTTCCCTGTCCATCATCAATTCCTGGAGCTTGCTCAACTCATGTCCATTGAGTTTATGATGCCATCCAACCATCTCATCCTCTGTTGTCCCCTTCTCCTTCCACCTTCAATGTTTCCCATCAACAGGATCTTTTTCAAGGAGTCAGTTCTTCACATCATGTGGCCAGAGTATTGGAGCCTCAGCTTCAGCATCAGTCCTTCCAATGAATATTCAGGACTGATTTCCTTTAGGATTGACTGATTTGATCTCCTTGCAGTCCAGGGAACTCTCAAGAGTCTTCTCCAACACCACAGTTCAAAAGTATCAATTCTTCAGCGCTCAGCTTTCTTCACAGTCCAACTCTCACATCCATACATGACTACTGGAAAAACCATAGTTTTGACTAGATGGACCTTTGCTGGCAAAGTAATGTCTCTACTTTTTATATGCTATCTAGGTTGGTCATAGCTTTTTATCCAAGGAGCAATCGTCTTTTAATTTCATGGCTGCAGTCACCATCTGCAGTGATTTTGGAGCCCAAGAAAATAAAGTCTGTCAGTGTTTCCACTGTTTCCCCATCTGTTTGCCATGAAGTGATGAGACCTGATGCCATGATCTTTGTTTTCTGAACGTTGAGTTTTAAGCCAGCTTTTTTCACTCTCCTCTCTCATTTTCATCAAGAGGCTCTTCAGTCCCTCTTTGCTTTTTGCCATAAGAGTAGTGTCATCTGCATATCTGAGGTTATTGATATTTCTCCCCAGCAATCTTGATTCCAGCCTGTGCTTCATCTAGCCCAGCATTTCACCTGATGTACTCTGCATATAAGTTAAATAAGCAGGGTGACAATATACTGCCTTCTGGTTTCTTTTACTTTGCAAAATTATTTTAACATTCATTCCATGTGATGAATGCATCATCTGTTCATTTCTTTTTATTAATGAATATTATTACATTGTGTGGATGTGCTACAATTTGTTTATTTGCCTTTTGATGGACTTCTAGGCTATTTCCACGGACCATGGGATCGCAAAGAGTTGGATACAACTGAGTCAGCATGCATACAGTTATTGGCTATTACAAATAAGGTTGCTGTAAACGTTCATCTGCAAGTCTCTATGTGTCATATGCTTTCATTTTTCTTAGGTAAATCCCTAGCAGTAGACAAGCTGGGCCACGTAGTAGATGTATGTTTGACTTCTAAAGAAACTATCAAACTATGATTCATAGCATTGTCAGCACTTGGTGTGATCAGACTTTTTAAATTTTAGACATTTTAATAAAAGGTATCACATTATAAAGGAAATGGCAACCCACTCCAGTGTTCTTGCCTGAAAAATCCAATGGACAGATGGCTACAGTCCATGGTGTCACAAAAAAGTCAGACACAGCTTAGTGACTAAACCACAAATGGTATCATATTATGGTTTCATTATAACTTTGCACATTCTTAATGATATTAAACATCTTTCACAACTTATTTGCCATCCATGTGTCTTCTCTGGTGAAATATCTGTTCAAATTTTTTCCCATTTAAAAACATTGATTTGTTTCTAGAGACTTCCCTGGCAGTTCAGTGGTTAAGACTCTGTGCTTCCAATGCAAGGTGCATGGGTTTGATCCCTGGTCTGGTAACTAAGATCCCACATGCCACACAGTGTAGCCAAAAAAAAAAAAAAGAAAGAAAGAAACATTGGTTTGTTTCCTTATTAGTGAGTTTTGAGAGTTCTTTATATATTGTGAGTACAAGTATGCTATCACATGCAATTTGCAAATGTTTTCTTCTAGTCAGCATCTTGCCTTTTCATTATTATAGAGAAAGGATCAAAATTTTAAAGTTTTGATGAATTATAATGATCAATTTTTTTGTTTTAGAATTGTGCTTTTATTACCTAACCTAAGTTCAAGATTTTTCCCAATTTATTTCCTAAATTTTCTTCTATGTGTTTTTAGTTTTAGGTTTTATGTTTAGGCCTATGATTTTTAGCTAACTTTTATACATGGTATGAGATATGAATTAAAATCTATTTTTGCATATGGATCTCTAATTATTTCAGCATTATTCATTGAAGAGGCTCTCCTTTCTTCATAGAATTGCCTTTTTACCTTTGTAAAAAATAAACTAATTTCTTGTATTCTTGAAATGACAAAATGACAGAGATGGAGAACAGATTAGTAGTTGCCAGAGATTAACAAGCAGATAGAGAGAGAGAGGGCCATAGCTATGACAAGATAGCAGGTGCCTGTGGTGGTACTATCTTTATCTTGACTGAAGTGATAGTCACCCAGTTTATACATGTAATAAAATTGCATAGAACTAAACATGTACACATGTACACACAAATGAGTATATATAAAATGACTGAAGTATGAATAATCAATGGATTTTATCAGTGCCAAATATCTGGTTGTGATATCACACTATAGTTGCACTAGATGTTACCACTGGGGAAAACTGGGTGAGTCTGTTGAAAAGTTACATCTAGAGATACAGGCAAAGAACTGAACCGAGTATCATGTACCCATTACGGACTATTATGCAACTATTTAAAAGAACAAATTAGAGCTTACCATTTACTTGTTAGAATTTTCATAAAGCTTTGTTGAATGAGAAAAGTCTGTTTCAGAAATGTGTAATATGATTCTAATTTTAGGAAATGATTCCCCAAAATACCCCCATCAGTTCAATTCAGTCACTCAGTAATGTCCGATTCTTTGTGACCCCATGAATCGCAGCATGCCAGGCCTCCCTGTCCATCACCAGCTCCTGGAGTCCACCCAAACTCATGTCCATCGAGTCAGTGATGCCATCCATCCATCTCATCCTCTGTCATCATTTTCTCCTCCTGCCTCCAATCCCTCCCAGCATCAGAGTCTTTTCCAATGAGTCAACTCTTCGCATGAGGTGGCCAAAGTATTGGAGTTTCAGCTTTAGCATCAGTCCTTCCAAAGAACACCCAGGACTGATCTCCTTTAGAATGGACTGGTTGGATCTCCTTGCAGTTCAAGGGACTTTCAAGAGTCTTTTTCAATACCACAGTTCAAACGCATCAATTCTACATATATATATATATATATATGTATATATATATAAACATACATATTTGTACATAGCTGTGGTGTGTGTGTGAGACAGATTTGACAATGGATACATACATATGAAGAAACCTACTTGTTTGTTAACATGAATTACCTTGATGGGAGAATGGATGACATAGGTGGTTTGGAGATATTGGGAGAAGGAGTAACCGAGAAAAATAGAAAAAAAAATACTAATATGTAAACCAATAATAATGTATTCTTACATGCAATTATTTGTTTTGTGTTGTTACAAATTTATAGAAAATTTAAGAACTAATTGTTTTTATTTTACTATTATTATTTGATAACTAAATTTATTCAGATATAATTTACATGTCATTCAATTCACCCAAAGTGTATAATTCAGTAGTTTGTAGTGTATTCAGAGTTGTACATTTGCCACAGTAAATTTTAAAACACTTTATCACTGTAAAAGAAGGCCCATACCCATTAACAATTATTCCCCTTTTCCTCTCAATTCCACTGGCCATATTCTTGCCTGAAAAATGTCATGCACAGAGGAGCCTGGTGGGCTCAGTCCATGGGGGTCATAAAAGAGTTGAACATAACTTAGTGACTAAACAACAACAAAGAACAAAGTGGGCTAAATAATCCCCACCACACTGCCTAGAACATAGCAGATCTTAGTACCTGTTAGTGTTTTTCTTTCCTTCCTCTTATCTCACTGTTGGGACTTAGAGAAGTTCCAGTTGAGTAATGAGGCCTGTCCAATAATGTGATGTCATGTTTGTATTTCAAGTAAAGTGAGAAATATATGTAAACACTATTTTAATAGTGATCTTCATACCCAAACAAGGGTTCTTTCAATGGTTTGGCTCATGAGGAAAAACTTTAACAAAGCTAGAAACACTATGATTCAAGGTCTCTTTCTTCTTCCTACCTCTCCCTCACCTCTTCCCCTTACCCCTGCTGCTACTGCTGCTAAGTCGCTTCAGTCATATCCGATTCTGTGCAACCCCATAGATGGCAGTCCACTAGGCTCCTCTGTCCCTGGGATTCTCCAGGCAAGAACACTGGAGTGGGTTGCCATTTCCTTCTCCAATGCATGAAAGTGAAACGTGAAAGTGAAGTCGCTCAGTCGTGCCCCAGTTTCTCCCAATTCACTTCCCCTGTGCATGAAAACCTTTTCCCAACATATGAGAATTATTGAATACAAACTGAATGATCGAAGAGTTAAAAGAAAAAATTTAGTCTATAAAAGATTTGTAAAGTGATTAGTAACCCATATTTTCTCGGAACTGTTTTTGTACAGCAACCTGGACCTTGACATAACCTCCCTCCCTCTCTCTCTCCCTGTCTCGCACACACGCACACTCAGTCTCAATCTCTCTCTCCTCTTCTCTCTCTCTCTATTAAGAAATGAAAATCTCATGAACGTCATTTCTGTGTCATGTGTTCCTTCATTTAACAAAGACAATGTAATGCCTTGAATGATGTAGTACTCTTCAAGGTACTTGGTCCATGGTGTGCATCTCAAGAAATGAGATGGGCTTTGAGGAGCTGGTCAATTAGCACATGCCTTACCAAACCAAAACATTATTGTCATGTTTGCTTAATATTTGTGCAGCTTATCTACCTAATTATAGCTTAGGAATGATCAGGAAAAACAATGTGAGTGTGACCCTAGGAGAGGTTGTGGTTGATGCCACTTTAACTCCACTCTGTATCAGCTTTACAACTGGCCAAGGACAAATAGCATCTTGCTTTCAACTTCTTGTACAGGTAATATTGAGCAACCCGAATCCCCTTAAATAGATTTCCAAACTGCTATAAACTTTTTGACCTTCTTAAGAGATCTAGAATCTGATTGGTTCTATTTAAAAACCTAGCTATTTTATTTTAAAACAAAGAACTCAGAGACTTGGGATAGACTTAAAACAATTTTTTTAAATCTGAAACTAGGAGGATTTTACACAGTTTGAACTGTGAAATGAAAATTGCATTATTTGGTTTAGCAGGTGCATAATAAATTATTACTACTTTTAATGTTAGCCAGACATATTCCTACATTCAAGAAATACATCTTGCACACAAATAACTATAATGTTAGACAAAAAATATTGTTATAATAGATGGTCTAAAATGCCACTTAGAACAGATAAGGAAGAAATTTATTCCTGTTAGGTGGGATTAGAAAGGGTTTCATAAAGAAAATATCATCATATCCAAAGTCAAAGAAGAGGCATAAATATGGAGACATAATAAAAGCAACCCAAGTATATTATAGCCAGTAATCCCACCTGCTTGGAACTTGGGGAAAGGGAAATAAAATTAGAGGATTTCTAGTAATCATGAAGACCCCAAAATGTCATCAAATGAATTGGGAGGTTTTGTTTTTTTGTTTTTTGACTTTATTTTTGCTTTACAATACTGTATTGCTTTTGTCATACATCAACATGAATCCGCCCCGGGTGTACATGAGTTCCCAATCCTGAACCCCCCTCCCACATCCCTCCCATACCATCTCTCTGGGTCATCCCAGTGCACCAGCCCCAAGCATCCTGTAACCTGCATCAAACCTAGACTGGCAATTCGTTTCTTACATGATATTATACATGTTTCAATGCCATTCTCCCAAATCATCCCACCCTCTCCCTCTCCCACAGAGTCCAAAAGACTGTTCTATACATCTGTGTCTCTTTTGCTATCTTGCATACAGGGTTATCCTTCCTTCTTTCTAAATTCCATATATATGTGTTAGTATACTGTATTGGTGTTTTTCTTTCTGGCTTACTTCACTCTGTATAATTGGCTCCAGTTTCATCCATCTCATTAGAACTGATTCAAAGGTATTCTTTTTAATGGCTGAGTAATACTCCATTGTGTATAGGTACCACAGCTTTCTTATCCATTTATCTGCTGATGGACATCTAGGTTGCTTCCATGTCCTGGCTATTATAAACAGTGCTGTGATGAACACTGGGGTACATGTGTCTCTTTCAATTCTGGTTTTTATATTGAAGCCAACAAAAAACCATGGAAGTGTTCTGAAACAAGGAGTTATAATCAAAACTATCTTAAAGAGATTATTCTGACAACCATGTATATACTAGAATTTGAAATATCAGAGGAAGGAAGATGAACACAGAAGCCATACTTGTATTAGGCCAGGTGGGCCTGAACTCAGAGAGCAAAATCACAGTAAGTGTCAGTTCTCTAAACATGAAACAGGAATTTGAATTAAGGGAACAGAGGCAAGAGATACTATGATGAGGGATGACTGGAATTTGGGAGCTGACGTCAGTGGTGAAAAAAAGAATATAAGATGCTTTGCAGTTTAATGTCTGTGTGCTTGGGAGGTCGACACTGCTCTTCAAAAGAGAAAGGAAACAAAGAAAGATAAGATCTGTGGAAAGAAGGAAAGTGATGTTTCATTTATTCAATGAATATTTATTGCACACTTACTATGTGTCAGGCACTATTCTGGGGGGATAAGCGTTATCTTTAATTTTTAAAACAGTTTATGTGGTAAAGGCATGTTCTCAGTCTGTGTGACTCCAAAGGCAGAGCTGGAGCCAGTGAGTAGGAGTCAGCCAGGGCTTCCCTGGTGGTTCAGCAGTGGAGAATCCACCAGCCAATGCAGGAGACCCAGGTTCAGTCCCTAGCTCAGGAAGATCCCCTGGAGAAAGAGGTGACAACCTACTCCAGTGTTCTTGCCTGGAAAATCCCATGGACAGAGGAGACTGGTGGGCTCCAGTCCATGGGGTCACCAAGAGTCAGACACAACTTAGTGACTAAACAGCAACAACAGCAGGGAGTAAAGCAGCCCTCCTAATAAGTGGGGGCTTTTTGATAAGTAGTGAGAGCTCTGTTGCAGGCTCTATTCAAGCCTAAATTGGATAATATTCTTCAAGGAACTCTGTTACAAGGGATTCCTGCATTAAGAGGGAGGTTAGACTAACCTCTCTGCAAGTTCTCTCTCAATCTTAAGAGTCTGTTCTTTTCATGATCTACTCCTATGGGTTCTATTATTAATCTCTGGTTTCTCTCAATTATTAAATAAATTACTCAGTCTGTCTGCCATTCAGTAAAACTCACACATTTACATCTGTTATTCTTAAAGTATTCTTGGTTAGGGCTCTTCTTTATTAAAAAATTCTACCCAGTAATGTTACCTCTATACCTAATTTAGAATGTCAACCCTGGTAGATTGGGTTATAAATATCAGAGGGAAAAGGATGTTTTGTGCCTAATAATATTTTTGTTTGTAAGAAGCCGCACAGATGAGAAATGAATTATCTTGACTTCAAGATTGCAATGCAGTTTCTGTATTTTGCAGCAATTCAAGAAGGAAAAAAAAAATACCTCAGAGAGGCTCATTTTGATACAGCACGGTAAAGAAAGAGAATAATTGTTCTCCAACACTGTAAAGCTTTAGATTGGAAACATTTATCTGTGCTGCGTTTTAAAAAAATATAAGGGAAGGAAAGGAAGGGAAAGGAAAAAGAGAACCTGTCGGGGGCTCCCCTATAAGCTATAGTTAAAGCTTTGCATTTCCTGTGTCTTTTGAAACGTAAAATTCCACAACAAATAGCTCGGTAACGTATAACCAGTATGAAGATTCAATTCAGTTTTAAGCACTTTAGTTTGCTTTTGAATCTTGCTATTTTCTGCATTTGTTTTGACTGCTCTCATCATTCAAGATTGACGCTTGGATGGGTGTGTAGGAGGAAGCAGCAGCAGCAGGCTTACAGCTTGCAGACAAAAAAAATCTGCCTTATCTGATGGCTATTATTGAAAATGCGAGGTGTAGCCTGGGCTGGGTAATGAAGGGGAGCGAGCGAGGGGGAGCAAGGAGCATGGAGCTGCATACTGATGAGTGTAGGAGTACTTGATAAAAAGAATTCTGGCTGCTGGCCGTGCATTGCTCATTGTGGAGTACTCCAACAATCACATAGAACGCAGACCAGCCTAAGCTGACAGCTTGATATGCCTTCTTCTGCTGCCTGGTTTTGGGGCTGTGTGACGTACCGGTCGGTAGTAAAGATTAATATGTAAGAAATGTGGAGCTAGGATCAAGTCATACTCCACAGCCTGCCTGGCAAACTATGTTTTACTTCTGACTTTGCTCTCTCGCTGAGAACATTAATCTGTCAAGCTGGCGGGCTCCTTTGATAGCAACTTTCCCAGGAGCATGATGTGGCAATGCCACCTCTCAGCCCAGGACTACCGCTATTACCCCGTGGACGGCTACTCCCTGCTTAAACGCTTCCCTCTTCATCCTCTTACAGGACCCAGATGCCCTGTCCAAACAGTGGGACAATGGTTGGAAAGCATTGGGCTGCCTCAGTACGAGAACCACCTGATGGCTAACGGATTTGACAATGTGCAGTTTATGGTAAGACGCTCTCTGTGGCCACGGAGCTGCCTTTTGTCTGTCTTTGCTTCTTATGTGTCTTACACGGCTCAGAGGCAGCCTGATTTGCACCCAAACTGGTCAATTTTATATATGTAACTGCATTAGAAAATTGGATGCCCTTAGGACTGAACCGACTGTGTAACATATAGGCACTTGCTGGAAATGAGATCTATGTGCATCCATGTACATGTGTATTATCTGAATGAACCGGTGAGAGTACTATTTATAGGCAGTGAAGGATTAACATTTATATTCTCCCTGTCATTCTTTGTGTGATTTTTATAAATCCGTCATCTCAGAATACCCAGTTAGATGATGATAGCACTCTTCAGTTAATTCTAGATTCCTGGAACATTTCATTTGGGTATCAGCTCTTAGTGATTAATTAAACAATTTGTTGTGTTTATGGTATGAAGATCATTTTTTTCCCTATAATTGTTCAATAAGGAGTTTAAATTGTGTGGATGACCTTTAGTTCATTAGCAAACTGATTCGAATGGTCTGTTATAGAGAGCTTTCATTTAGTTTACATGCTGATTGAAGAGCAACAAGGTATTGTTTATGATTTTAGGTAGAAAACAAACACTTCCATCAGTTAACTGTCAATATCTAGAAAGAGAGGCTGATGGACTAAGTACATTAGTGTACTTCTGAATACTGGTCTGCCTGCAGTCTAAAGCTGGTCGTGCAAACTTCCCACTGTGATGAATATAGGTGAGGAAGGAGGAGGGGGAACTGTGCGGACCCATAACACAGCTTTGTGATCATTCACATGCCTCCCCCAGTGCTCATCAGTTTCCCTTGTTAAGCTACGTCACAGTCAGTATTACCTTTCTTTGCTTTTAAGGTCCCATCACACACATTACTAATTCCTAAATTTAGAGAGAAAATACTTAACATAGGCATGTAGTACAAAATGGCTTGCAGAAACAATTAATAGCTATTTCTAAATAAAATGCTGGAGCTTACACCTGAGGCTTATTAATAATAAAATTGATAACATTATACTGAGAGCTAGGCACATTTTTTATTTTCATTTTAGATTATTTTCTCCAAGCTTGACTTGACTATTGTAGATTTGAAGATTATTTAAACTGTTAAACTTTTGCTTCTCCAAAAATGTGTGTCCCATGAGCTTTTTTTTTTTTTAAGCTGCATCAGTGTAGTAAGACGTATGAGCCCTAGTAATTGTACCCATAAAACTCTTAATGAACCCAGTTTTAAATAATGAGACATGCAGCAACTATTATTTTTCTCATGTTTAAGAATACTATCACTCATTAGATTGTGTAGCTATCAAAATGGGGGGGAAATACAATTTGCTTCAGTTGCTGTGAGAGTCTTAGGACAAACTGAGTAGAATTAGGACAGCCTTAGGACACTAAACAGATGACACTAAGAATTAGAGGAGCTGTTACGTTTACTGCATATTTGCATGAGTCTTTATTCTTTCCCCTCATCTCTCCTTGAAATAAGACTTTCTCACTCCCACTCCTCAAACCTGTGTCCAAATTTATTCTGGTCCCGTGAGAAGTTAGCTAGGTCTTTGGATTCTCTGGATCATTTATCTACTTTGAAAGATTTTAATTCAGCATAATTTTCCTCTGAATGTTAAACACTTTAGAGTAAATATAATCCCTTTTTGAAAACCCAATGCAAAGGTTAATCAAACATGTTTTCAATAAGCATTTGGAGACTGGAAAAAGCATTCATGAGTAAAATATGTATAAACACTCCAAAATATATCCAGAAGGAAAAAAAATCCTGGACATATATGACAAAACCAAGGTCTGATCCTCTCCATAGACTGTCGACTTTATTATTTCAATTCAAATTATTGTATATGATTTTTCAGAAATTAAGAAAACATAGTTAATTCAGAAAAATCAATCAAACACTTTCTATACAGGACAAAATTTTAAAAATTTGAATTATCATTCAGAGGAGTTAATTATGAAAATGAAGCAAATCATAAAACAGTGTCATCAATTATCACTTTGCATGCTGCTATACACCATTTATTTGCTACTAGCATTATAAAATCAATTTCTATCTCTATAAAAATTATTTATTGATCTCCATAATCTAATTTACATAATTATGAACTTAGTTAAAGTACACTAATATGATCAGCCAACTTTAAGAAATAGGTTTCATTAATGTGGTGAAAAATCTGTTGGACCTGCTTAGTCTCCATTCGGTATCAATTCTAGCTTTTGTTTTTCTTGAAGCACATTCTGACCTGCATTTATTCATTCTGTTGCCTAAGCAACAAGCACCACATTCCTATTAACTATGATGTAGTGCAGGTCTTATTAGCTTTTTAGAACAAGACAGTAGAGACATCAAAAGGATATAATTAATGTTCGTTGAAATGTTGTAGTGCATCCATGCATAGATATTCTTTATTTAGGAAACATTCTCAAGAGTTAATTTTTCATTTAATCAGTATTCCGTAATGAATATGAGTTTCAAAGGGCCCATATAAGTAAATTTCAAAGTATTTATTGAAAGCTTTGCAAATTTTTTTGTTAATAACTGTTCTACATACTCTTACACATAAACACAATATATGAATGATTTATCCACACAGCTGTGATTAACTTTAATAAAGATTTTTTACATCAATTCCTAGGCAGAAAAGAAGGACCTTGTTAGAAAAGGACTCATTTATTTTTAAATATTTATCCATTATTGTTTCTCCTTTGGGCTCTTAAAACTTATTCTTAATTTTATTTATGTATCAATCATTTTAAAATACCTGGAAGTTAAAATTCCAAACTTTTTCTTTATGTATCTGGTCCTGGTTTGCAGAATAGTCTTGCACAGGACATTTATGTGTCCTTAAAAATATAAAATAAGTATAAATAGGTACAAAGAATAATTACAAAATTACACATAAGACTTTGGGAAAGTTTAGGTCTATGTGGCGAAAGTCCCTTCAACACAGAAATCCTTTGTCCGAAGCCTTGTTCAAGCCCCACTCTACCTGTCCATCCCCTCTGAAGTCACATATTATCGGCTCCCATCTACTTCAGCATGTCTACCTGCTACTCACTAGCCTCTGGGAGTGCCACCATGGTCCTCTGATATCCCATTTGTTTTCCCCAAATTTGTGGCATATAGGATGTGTCTGGGTTTCAACATTACTTTTTTTTCACTAAGGAGTTTAAGTATGAAATGATTACTGTATAAAATGCTCATGATGATTTACTTTCTTATTGGGTCATTTCCATCATCATGTCTTTTCCTATGCTAATGGTTGCTTCCTAATATGTAAGCCTCAAACTATCTGTTCTTGTCCTGATGAATACTCATTTATACACTCCCTCAGCTCTCACAGCTATTTCCATCCTTCCTCTCAGTCTTTCATCCTCAAAGGTCTAACTCAATTTCTGCCTTGTTTCTACATAGCTTTTCTTAAGGGCTCCAGTACTTAGCAGCGTCTCTTTTCTCGATTTCATGTAGGGGTTGTATTTGGCATGAAAAAATTACATTTGGCATGCCATTATTTACTCTCCAGGATTGGGAGTTAAGTTTTCACTTGAATATATCTTATCTCCCCAACTAGACTAGAAGGTCTTTGAGTCCAAGTTCTGTGTATTCGATTTCCTTGCGTTCCTAGCACTCCTAGCATAATGTAGTGTACACAGAAATCTCCCCATAAAACTGGATCCACAGCAGATTATTACAGATGGACATCTAGCCAAGGACTAAAAGCCTCATCCTGCCAGTGGGGACATAGAGCATTAGTACCTTTTATCCATTCATGCAACAAACACTCCTTAAACATTTCCCATGTGCTAATGGCATTGTTAATTAAATTACTTAAGAGTATAACAATAACCCTTAAAGATATTACCTTTGACCTCAAGTAGGTTACAGTATTGCTCTTAGACCTATCATATTATTTGCATAAGCATTGCATATACATTCCTTCGTGTGCTAACACAAACATGTGTATACACATGTTATATCATGGGGATCTTGTCATTCATCCTTTCATATAATCATCATCCTTCAGCATATTACTTACCAGGAATTGTTTTTTCAGCAGCAAATTACAATAAGCAATGGTAGAGGTAAAAATCTATCATAGCTTGGAGTAAAGTAAAAAAAGATATAGATAGTGATAACATCTAAACACTGGCTGCTGCTGCTGCTGCTGCTAAGTCACTTCAGTCGTGTCCGACTGTGTGACCCCATAGACAGCAGCCCACCAGGCTCCCCCGTCCCTGGGATTCTCCAGGAAGGCAGTGTTATGATAGATTCGTCATCCAAAGACTATAGTAAGAAGTTTCTCTTACTTGGAGAACTGACCCCTAGCCTCACCATGTTTTAGCAGACAGTCATATTTGTAAATTCTAATCAAAAGGGGAAAGGAAAGAAATTATACCAGCTCATTATTTTAGCACTTCCTGTGCTTTCTAGCAGCTGCCATCTACGTTGACTTGGATGCTTTGACCACTGTTAAAATTTCAAAATGCATACAGAATAAGATATAGAAATAATACTAAGAGCCTTATGTGAACTAGCATTTTTGTACACGGGTAGGTAGCATTCATAAAGAATTTACTGAAGGTCAAAGTGAGTACTGCCTATTAGACACAGAAGTAGAGTCACAGAGCTTTTGGACGTCATCCATTTGAACCAAAGATTTGAGCAAGATTGATCTTACAAGTATTTAATTCAAACCTTTTTTCATTTTTTTGGTGCATTTTACATGCTAATCAACTTACTTCTTTTCTTCTCTCTTGCATAACTTTTCTGTAATAAGAGCACCATTTGCAGTTGACCTGATAAAACTGACCTTTTAAGTATCTTAGCAGCATATCTTGATCCAAGTAAGAAGTTAAACTTGGGAAGCAGAAAAATAAATTATCCCTAAAAAATAAGACTAATAACCCCCACAATGTTTTCCTGTTTCAAATATTAAGAAAATGTTATAAAGTTACTGAGATTTAAGGGTATAAGAGAAATATACTTGCCACACTCCCTATGCCTTCCTGTTTCTGAAACAGGTGGCTTTATATTGAAAGTGCAGTTATAATTCTCCATATTCATTTAGGCCAGTAATTACATACTCACTTTCGAAAAAATATCTTTTTTTTTTTTCAGTTATTGGCATTTAAAATCTGTTGGTAACCAAAAGTGAAAGCCAGGAGGGAGTTATTCTTTATCTAGACAACAGCTTCATTACAAGTATAACAGGCAACAGCCTTGCAGAGCTGTGAGAGAGGACTGAAGTAAGACTTCTTGTGTCCACTGTCTTCTTCTGTATGGTTTGATTTACTCACCTGTAAAATCAATGTAATGAGAGGTCTGTGAGAAATGTACTTTGGGCTCGTTATTGAATATTTGGGGCTCTTTAAGGATGCAGGGTATGATAGTGGTGCCTGCAGAGCTATTAATTGTTCTTGTAGCTCTCCTTAGCCTTGGAAGGACACTGATGGCTTGTGCAGCAGAAAGTCAGAAATGAGGGCATGTGCAGGCATGGCCATCTGAGAAGGATGGATGGCCTTCCGAAAAAACAGCAGTCACAGTTCCGATCCAATGACTCTAAGGAGAAGCAAGCCTTTCCTCCTACCTGGAAGTTATTCTGATTACATATTTGAGCATTAAAATATGCTGCCCCATTTTCTAATAAAGGACTACTACAGCTACCGTTCCTAACTAATGCTCACATGAAACAGCCTTTAATTTAGTCATGCAGCATATTTGCATACTTATCTCCAGTATTGCACCAAATGACCAGATCTTTGGGATGAAGAATATAATCATGAATTTTAAAAACTTACTAAAACTGCTGAATTACAGACTGATTTTAAGAAAGTCAGCCACAATCATATTTCATCTCTTCTTAAATGGACAGATCTCTCAAACAATGACCTCGATTTTCTCATTTCCAGTCACCTCCTTTACCCCTGTAATCCAGCCTGCTTCCCAACTCTTCCACAAAGTTTGTTCTCTTTTAAGTAAGTTGTAACCTCTTTCTTACCAAATCTCCACCCCTACCCTCTTTTTTTCCTTACTTCATTTCTCTTTGACCTCTTTCAATGACTGCGTTTTACTCTCTACTCCTTATTGGTACTTATTCCCTTGCTGAAATTTGGTTTCTGTAACATTACACTGCTCTTTCCAATCACTCCTAGTCTCCTAATCCTCCTTCCTCACAAGGTGGAGTTTGTTTAGTCCCTACTCTTCAGTGCTTTCTACCTGGCATCCAGTATCATCTAGCTACTCAATAAACATTTCCGCATACATGTCTGAGTACCAAATATTTAGCACACTTGCTCAGCCCTACTCTACTTAAAATCTTTCAATGATTCTCAATTACCTATAGGAGATTATATTCACAAAATCTTTAATGTGGCTTTCCTATTCAGGACCCTTTATGACCTGCCTGATCCAACTTATTTTCTAGCCTCATGTGTTATTTCATCTCTTTACTGTTCTCCAGAACTGGCATTTTTCTGTCATTGCCTGGCCTTTGCACGTGCTGCCACCTCTGCCAAGAATGACCTTCCTTCCCCTCTTAACTCTTTTTTATCCTTTAGATCATAGCCTGGTTGTCACTTCTTTTAGTCGTCACTTCTTCCCTGACCTCCAAAGGATGGGTTTGGAACCCTTCTTTCCCCTGTCTTACTGCGCTATATTCCCTATTTACTTGTTCATCTACCCCACCACCTCTGCCACCACAAACACTACAACGGGGATGCCAAACTTATTCTATAAATGGCCAGATAGTAAACATTTTAGGTTTTGAAAGCCATATGGTCTGTGTTGCAAGTATTCAACTTTTCTAATGCATCACAAAAGTGACCATAGATATTACACAAATAAACGGACCTGTGTTCAAATATAACTTTATTTACAAAAAGAGAGGCAGATCTAGTCAATAGGCCATCATTTGCTGCCCTTGCACTTGATTTTGAATTTCTTGAGAGTTGGAAATATGCTTTGATCCTCTGCATCTCCAAGTACAACCTCTGACTTACACATGTAGACACAGTAAATGATGAAAGGAGGAAGGAAGGAGAAAAGGAAGGAGAAAGGGAGCAAGGAATCAGGCAGGTGGCTCCAGTACGGTTTCTGAGAGCCTGTTTGATTTAACGAGATCTCAGCCAATAGCTGATGATATTCAGAATAAGATCCAGTCTTCAGGAGTCTGGCAAGAGCAAAAGTGGGGTTTTGCTCTAACCAACCAGGCTGGAGTATATTTTCAGTAAGGGAACTACACAGGCATAGGAACTAGAAAAACACAGCTGCAGAGGAAGCCTTCTATTCCCTCTGTTTGGAATTCCTTTCTCTTCCCTTTCACCTCATTTTGCAGCATTGTTCATTGTGTAGCACTGTTTGAACTTAAGCATCACGTCCTCCAAGAAGTCCCCAATGCCATTTTGTTATCTAGCTAGCAGTACTGCCCTTTCTCTGTGCACCCCTGGCATCCTTTAATTAGCCCTAAGCTAGGCCTTATTATATTTCATTGCAATTATGTTATCTGTTCAGATGTCTGCCTTCCACCCTAGAAAGTGAGATCCTGAGAGGCAGAAAGTGGGTCTTATTTATCTCTGTATTCCTAAAGCCTAACACAGGGCCTGGCATATAGTAGCTTCTTAGTAAACATTGATTGGATGACATTTTTAAGTTTTATTTAGTTTCATATATTATATAAATTATATCTCATGTAACTCTCTCATCTTCCTATCAGTATGGGGTCGCAAAGAGTCAGACATGACTGAGCGACTGAACTGAACTGAATAATGAAGATAATGAGATTCACAAAGTTTTTAAACTGCCAAGCAGCACCTAGAGTTTAAAACCAAACTTCTTTGACTTAAAAACTCCTGTTCAATTCACTAAAACCATACTGTTTCATCATTCCTCCCTTCATTCATTCAGTGAATGTATACAGAGCCCCTGTTAGATTGCAAACACTGAACTGAACAAGGGCCCTGCACTTCGAGCCCTTGCAACTTGGCCTGTTTTTGGTCCTTTGAGGGACCTCTTCATCTCATTTCTTCCTACTTTTCTTTCTCATCCTCACTGCCTCTCCAGAGAACCTCTGTTTTACCAAGACCAGAACTCTCACTGCCAAACAAATACATATCTTCCTTTCTCTGTTCATGATTTCCCTCATGCCTAACATAGCCTATCTCCTCCCTGTTCCCTATTCAAGACTTGTTCCCTAAGGCCTTGGTCTTTCTACTTGCTCTGCAGAGACTTCCTATACTGATCTGGACCCTGCCCACCCCTTCAGCTTCACCTCTCATCCATCTTAAGCTGTGTTGAATTATTATAGTCTTAATTGTGCCACACTTGCTCACAGATCCATGCCTTGCACACACAGTTTTCTTCTCAGAACAATATTTTCTTGCACTCATTTTTAGCCTGAGTAACTCTTACTTCAAAATCTGACTCAGAGTTTCCTTCTGTAGACCCTTTAAAACAAATTCTTTAGTATTGCTCAATTATTTTCCAGCAGCCTCTCATGGCACCCTGCTTATTGTCCACGGCGGAATCATCTAACTTCTTCCCCTAGGAGAAAACAGTGTCTGGTTCAGTGTTACTTTCCCAGTCACTAGCACATAACTGGTTCTTGCATGAATTTTCTGGGGCTGCCACACACTGGAAGGCATGGACTACAGTGACATATTGTCTCACAGTTCTGGAGGCTGCAAGTCCAGTATGTCAGCAGGTGTCAGCAGGGTTGGGTCCTTCCTCTGACAGCTCTGAGGGGAGCATGTGTTCTATCCCTCTCTCCTTGGCTTTGCAAAGATGGCTGTCTTCTCCTCATGTTTTCACAGTCTTCCCTCTGTGTGTGTCTGTCCAGTTCCTCCTCTTATAAGGACACCAGTTATATTGCATTCAGGTCCACCCTAAGGACCTCATTTTAACTAGACTATCTCTGTAAAAACCTTGTCTTCAGATAAAGTCACATTCTGAGGTAGTAGAAAGTTAATACTTCAACATAAGAATTTGAGAAAAGAACATAATCCAACCAGTAGCAGTTCTCAGCAAGAATGTGTGAATATCCTTTGCTTATTATACCTCACATTGCCAAACACAGTGCATAATGGTTACTCAGTAGATATTTGCTTAATTGAATCAAAGTCAAAGTCAACCTACTTGAGGTTTTTGTGAAATTAAAAATGTCTAAAGAATCTGATATTACTCTTTCATCAATGACAAATGCAATCTTCCTGATAGCTTACTTAGTTTTACTTAATATGAGAACCAGCAAAGTGAGAACCAAGAGCTTCCTACCTCTCTAGCCCTACACTCTTTCCATTTTACTTTGCAACCTCTGTTGGCCCCTAAATAAATCACATTTACAAAAAATGTTGATTTGTTTGTCATCTTATAGTTGATGTCTATCTGATAGAGATATGCCAAAGGAATAGGTGATTAAACAAAAGTTGTGTTTTATAGGAAGGAAAGAAAATACAAGGAATTTAATAATATAACTACCATTAATCAATAACTTGTTAAATTTTTTTTCTATACATTGTATTTCCCTCTCTCACAAATGCAATAAAGTATGTAGTGTTATTCCAGTTTTAAAAAATGACGAAACTTGGCTGCTGTGGGTCTTCACTGCTGCGCGTGGGCTTTCTCTAGTTGCAGCGAACGTAGTCTGCTCTCCAGTTGCAGTGCGCAGGCTTCTCACTGTGGCGGCGTCTCTTGCTTCAGAGCACAGGCGCTAGGGGGCGCAGCCTTCAGGAGTTTTGGTGTATAGGCTTAGAAGTTTTGGATCACAGGCTCTATAGAGTGCAGGCTTAGTAGTTGTGGTGCACGGGGAATCTTCCTGGGGCAGGGAATGAACCCATGTCCCCTACATTGGGGTGAGCTCTCAACCGCTGGACCACCAGGGAAGTCCAAAACTTAGTTATTCAGAGACTAACATCTGGCCCCATGCACTCAAGATTCAAACCCAGGTCAATTTGAGTCCAAAGGGAAGACATTTTCAGTAACAGTTGCTGAGGCAATGCATGCGGGCAAGATGAGACAGTATGGGTTCTGGACACGCAAAAATAGCAGGAGCATTTTCTGTTCTTGGGGTGATACAGGGGATGATGATTCAGAGGGGAACCAAGAAGAGGTAGGAGAGAAGAAAAATCTTGCTTCATGCAGAGAGTAGGCAGTCTAGATTAAGGAAATTTCCTGCCACACAAGGTTATAAAAATAAAGGTGTAACTCTGAGTTTGACCTCAGACCACGAAACCTTCTGCAGGGGACTCATTCCACGCATGCAAGAGACCTACATGAAACAGGAGCAGCATTCATGGAAGACATGATTACACCTTTTGGATATAATGCAAATGGAAGGCTTATTACAGCTTTTCTAAGAAGTAATGAATATGATTATGAATGGCCACAAATTTTTATCCACAAGAAAACTCACATGAGAGACACATAAAAGTATCTTACAGGGCATTGCTTACAAGTCCCTGACTTCCTGGTCTGGTCTGTGTGTACCACACACATCATAGACATTGGGAACTATTCATTCATTTAAGAGCATATGAGCTGAAAGAGTCAAGAGCCCCTGTGGCTCGACTTATAGAAGTTATCTTAGGAGGAGAGAAAAATGCAATGAATTATTAACATGGGTTTCTGAATATCAGATTATTGATTTCTGCCCTTTGAGTTAACAGAATTAAATTTCAGATGGTTAAATTTTTACCTTCTGTCAGACTGAGCAAAATTGACTGAGATTCATATCAAAAGCATTGTGAAACATCTTGAGTTTATAAGCCAATGTCTGTTTAGATGGTTGGCAAGAAGAATAAGGTTTGCCCTTCCAGAGTGTTGAAGGAGATCTTGGAATAGGAGACCTAGAATCTAAAATATCTCATTTTTCTTTGACAGGAGTTATATTGCTCATTTTTATCAGAAAGAGGTAACCCTGTGAAGAAGGAGATGAGTGTTTGGTATTTGTTAGGCCTATATAGCTATATAACCCACCCAGTTGTCAGTTAGCTCAGAACAAGGGACATACAGGCTGGCCAACACCAACTACAGAAATCCCTTACTCTGTCAAAATCAAATGCACAAAAGCCATTCATACCAATTAAGTCATTTAAAAACTGCTAAATGATTGACAGGAAATGGGATGAAGGGAATGTTACATAGTTTTTAAAAAAATGTGATGTGCTTACTTTCTGGTAAATAGTTATGAAACAGTGGGAATAAAAATACCATATTAAATATCATCACACTTCATAGTCTTTAAAACTCTTACATATATATTATCTCAATTAATGGAGGGGGGCAAAATTAATTCTACTTTCAGTTCTAGCATAATGGTCTGGCATTAGGTAAGCCTTTTTCTTTGCAATCTCTGAACAAGCTCAGATATAACCTGTTTTTTTTCAAAACCCCTCCTCAATGCTGTGTCTTTCCTAGATGCTTCTCCTGATTACATGTCCCCCATGCAGTGCCAACCTTCTCATAAGCAATATCTACACTTTGTAGCTTCCCCTTCTACTCAATACAATCAGGCCTCAATACAATTAGCATCTGTCAGCATCCTGAAATTATTTTTAAGTGGTGACTAATGAACTCCGAATTGCCAAATACAGCACATGCTCTCCAGGCCTTATTGACTTCATATTTCTGCAGTCTTGGTCTCTGCTGACCACGCTTTTTCTGCCTGGCTTCTATATCCTTGGTGCCTCCTACCCCAGCAAGCACTGCCTCTCTGGCTCCTTTGTAGATCCCCCTGCCTCTGCGTGTCCCCCAGGGTTCAGCTCTTTCCCTCCTCTCCTCTCACTCCACACATTCACCTTAGGTGACTTCGCTTCTACTAACAAAGGCAAAAGTTTTCTGCTCTTATACTATATTGAGACTTCAAAGTATCTGAAAGTGGAATGATCTTTCCCCCAAAACTTGTCCCACAAAAAAAGCAACTAATTGGGTAGAATGATGGTGAGAGATCAAGTGAGATGAGGCTGGAGAGGTAACCACTGGATTTGGTAACATAGAGGCCCCTGAGAGCTTGACAAGAGCACGCTCTGTGGAATAAGAGGCACAGAAGCCATATTACATTGGATTGAAGAAGTGGTAGAGTAGACAACTCTTGAAAGAAGTTTTGCTGAGAATGGAAACACAGAAATAAGCAAGTAGCTAAAGAGTGATTTGGGAGTCAAAGAGGATTTTTTTTTTAAATAGGAGGATATTTGCTTTACAATGGTGTATTGTTCTCTGCTGTACAACTCAAATCAGTCATAATTTTATATATATCTCCCTTCCCTCTCTCTATATATTGCCCCTCTCCTCCTTCCCATCCTACTCTCTAGGTCATCTCACCCCTCTAGGTCTAGCCATACTGGGCTCCCTGTGTTATACACAGCTTCCCACTGGTTATCTGTTTTACGTATGTAGTGTACATGTGTTAATGCTACTTTCTCAATTTGTCCTACCCTCTCCTTTCTCTGCTATGTCCACAAGTTCATTCTCTATGTTTTTTTTAAATAGGAGGATATTTGCTTTACAATGGTGTATTGTTCTCTGCTGTACAACTCAAATCAGTCATAATTTATATATATCTCCCTTCCCTCTCTCTATATATTGCCCCTCTCCTCCTTCCCATCCTACTCTCTAGGTCATCTCACCCCTCTAGGTCTAGCCATACTGGGCTTCCTGTGTTATACACAGCTTCCCACTGGTTATCTGTTTTACGTATGTAGTGTACATGTGTTAATGCTACTTTCTCAATTTGTCCTACCCTCTCCTTTCTCTGCTATGTCCACAAGTTCATTCTCTATGTCTATGTCTAAAGGGAAGATTTTTTTTAAACAGGAGAGACTGGGGTCACATTTGGCTACTAAAATAAATGATCAGGTAGAAAGGGGGCTGTTGATATTGGAGAAAAGGAGAGATTGACTGAATCAATAAAGGTGAGATGTGTTGGGATCCAGAGACAAAGGGAAGAATTGTCTTTGATAGAGACATTCCTATTGTAGTAGGAGGGAAGATAGAGAGAATGGGTACTCTAATGATTAGTATATAGGATGATGAGAATATAGAGAGGGCTATGTTCCTTCCAATGGCTTCTGTTTTCTAAATTATGAGACAGTGGTGTAGAAGATTTGAAGATAGAGAAGATATGAAAGAGTAATTTCAAAAAGTAGGAAAGAAAATTTATAAAGAAAATGGAGTAGAATTATAGGGCCATGTTGAGGGCTTATTTGAGATTTTTAATCATCATACTCAATAGAAATTAGAAAGACAAATGTGCTCTAAGCTACAGAACTGCTTTCACAGTTTGACTCCTTCTCCTACTTGGTGTGAGGTAGTGGGTTAGTCACTTAACCTCCCTGAGCATCAGTTTCCCAACTTCATACAGGAGCTAGCACCGCCTGGTTCACAGGGCTGTGGTGAGAAGTAGCTTCAGGCTAGCTGTGTGCTTTCAGTAGACAATGAATCATGATGGTGACCAGAGTGCCTGTTCCACTTAGCTGACAAGCCACTTTGGAATTATTGACAGCACAGTGATACACAGAAATTGCTGAAAGTCCTCATAGCTCTTGCCCTCATAATACACAGGATACAAAGGAAAGCTTCTACGAATTATGCTAGAAACACCCCCAAATACCCAGAACCCACCTATCTCAGTGACCTTATGTTGAATAAGGTAACTTACTCAACTCTAAAGTATACTGTAAAGTTCTGTCACTGTAACTCACACTTAATCAACCACATGTACACTCAAAGAACTGAGCCTTTCGGGCTTAATGGCCACACAGTAGCATATGCCAATGGCAGAGTGCAGTGGGACTTCCAAGGAACCAGATTGCATTTAGCATTTTCCCTAAGATACACACTGAAGGACACCCACAGGCTCACAGCAATAAAATATTTCCTTAACTATGGTTGATCATTGTGATAATTAACTTATATGTGAATGTTTGAATACTCTAGAGTTTTGTAGCTTTGTTCTCAAGGATGACTCACCTAAACTTGCATCCAGACTATAAAGTATATTAACAAATACTATGAAGTATATTAACCAATGCAAACTTTGAACACTGTAGCATTTTACAATATAAATTTATGTTTCAGATATGAATCTTTTACACTTTAACATCTGTTGATGAACTGGAGTGGAACATAGATGAACATTTGTGAAAGGGCTCCCAGGAAAATCTTTCTGAATGGATTCCTTGGAGATATATTCATTCATTCCTAAGGAAACACCTATTGAGTACCAAATATACTCATCAAATTGTGCTAATTGTGGTCGAGACTACAGAGAGGCATACAATAGGCTCTTGTTAAAGTTCCTACAGTCTACTCAGGGAACTAAGACTAGCATACTTAACAGCTAAATAGCAATACACATTCAAATAGTAATAAAGGACAACAGTGTAAATGTTTTCGTAGCATAGAATGCAACTGTGGGAAAAATGAGTGTTAGAATCTATGAATTTCTCTAAGTCATGAGAAGGAAGAGATGTTGATGAGCTGACGTGATCAGGGCAGACTCTCTAGAGGAAGTGGGCTTGGGCAAGACTGTGTCAACAGTGAAAATGGGACTGATGGAATCATCAACAAAGGATATAAGACGGCAAAATGCATAAGTGTTTAAAGAACAAAACAGGTACTGATTTGGCAACCATCCTAGGGATAATACAATGCCTCTTTGAATGAAGCATTACCTACCTTGTGAAATCATGGTTCAGATACTGCATTCACCATATGGAGAGACAGCTTAATGATCCATCACTCTGCCTGGATAGTCTCACCCAGATGGCAGCACACACGTGCGCATCACACATGCAGATAGCAAGGGAGGATGAGCATGGAAACATCTGTCTGACCAACTTGCCTTCTATTTCCAGATAATGCTGAAGGAAACAAACTCACTTGAGTTGCATTAGGTGTTTCTCCAAATAAGCCCGTCTTTCTGAGGGAGAGTATACGGTCAAAGCCAATAGCAAATGTTTCTTAGTAGCTTCTTATCATCTTGAATATCCCCATATCCTCTGAAACTAAATTTATTCACTTGTTACATCCTTTGCTTCTTCAAAGATATTCATAGCTCTCAGCTACCAATATCTAAAGAAATCATCCTCACTTTCACACTGGAATCATGACCACTGCCAAAAATACCTATCACCTCCTCCTTTCTAAAACTCAGCTTATTCGACATGTTCCAAGACTTCACAGGAGGAAACATTTGCTTAGCTGCCACTTTAATGTAAAGATATTAGGCTAGGGCTCCTAAATACACAACTTGGCGCTAATAATAATACTAATACTCACATAATGCTTATATTCAGACACTGTTCTAAGTATTTTTATGTTAATTATTTTAATTCTGTTGAAATGAATAATATACCCATTCCCTCCTCTCATGATGCTAAGAATCTACTGGAGAAGCATACATGAAAACAGACAAATTCCTGTAGCACTGTAACTGATTGGAATTTTCATTCAGAGTATGGTGGTGGCCCTCAAAATGAGTGACTCAGTCAAGGCTCTATAAAAGAGGTCAAGTTTATACTAACCCTTAACAGACTGGGAAGATGCACAGCCTGACAAAGACTGAGTGATAGAGCAGCCTCTCAGGCAAGTGGAACAGCATGTAATTATCACAGAGCACTCAGAGCAATATCTAGTGGTGTTTGGGTCCAGGTGGGGTGCAGGGGCCAAAAAAAAAAAAAAGAGAACACACATAAAACCTGAGAGGTCAACATTAGCCAGGTGTGGGAGAGACTATTTTTATTCCACTCCAACTTGGATGTACAGGGTCTGCTCTGTGTAACTGGGAATGATGTGTTTATTTATTTCTGTCTTCTGGTGCATGTGGATATCTGCTTTCCTTCTCCCCCTGCGCCCTCAGCCCTTGCTGTTTGGAATGCCTCAAGGAAAGGTCCCATGGGCAGAGGGCCCTGGTAGGCTGCAGTCCATGGGGTCGCTAAGAGTCAGACACGACTGAGCGACTTCACTTTTACTTTTCACTTTCATGCATTGGAGAAGGAAATGGCAACCCACTCCAGTGTTCTTGCCTGGAGAATCCCAGGGATGGGGGAGCCTGGTGGGCTGCCATCTATGGGGTTGCACAGAGTTGGACATGACTGAAGTGACTTAGCAGCAGCAGCAGCAGCAGCAGCAAGGAAAGGTCACTGCAGGGTCTTCTCCTCCTCTGTCACCCCGACAGAACCTCTTAGTGAACATTCAGTGCCAGTTGACTGACTGGTTAATCATCAGCCTGGGGATTGAAGGTGATTATCTGTGCTGCCTGACAAGGCCAAGTCCAGGCATGGTAATTACATCAGCAACTCCTGGTGTCAGAGATCCCATTGAAAAGCATTTTATTAATACTAATTCAGAAGGCTGTTCTGTAGCTCAGGGAAAACAGTGTGCTTTCAAGCTGTAATCAGAATTTACCATTTCAGTAGCAGTCTCCAGAACTGAAGTCTAGATGCTTAAACTTAGGGCTTCTCTGCTTCCTGCTATACCATAACCAAGACAACAGTAGCGCTAATAGGATCTCCCTCCCTTGTGTCCTAGAGAGCACTCTTGGAAATGAAAAAGAGAAAGAGGTTGAGTAAATGGATGAGTGGATGCCTGTGACTAGTTAATTATTTTATTTATCTCACCCTCTTCCAGAAGATGGTTACAATAGGCATAAAGACAATTTAAAGAACAACATGGAAGCAGGGGAATTCAGACAGTGAGACTGACAGAAGAGAATGCACACTTGAAAAAAGTTTTTGAAGTAATATATATATACATATATTTTAAAATCAAAACAAACGTACCAATAAAATGTAAATGCAAAAAATTTCTTGCCCTCTTCGCCCCACTCATGGCCCTACTCTCCAGAAGTAGATACCTTAAATGTTTCTGTAGTTAGTCCTCTGGGAGTTCATCTCCATATGATATGCATATGCCCTTCTTTCTGCCTCCTCAGCTTTAGATATCATTAACTGACATCTTAACATGAGAGTGAGGATTTAGCTAACTTATATTGTCGTCTCTTCTCTCTGTGTCCCTGTTCCGAATAGATTCACAAGCTAAATCATAGCCCACAGAATCAGATGCTCTGAAATATCACTTCTGATGTTTTAAATCAACCTAGTTTTGACTCCATGCCAGAGCCAGAATGAAATTCCACTGCCATCAATATTGGCTTCTGTTGTCACCACATAATCCTAGAGACCCAAGTGTGACCAGCAAAACAGGGGAAGAAGCTATGCTCTCTGGTGGTCCCTGCTGAAGTCCTCTGCTGTTGTCCAGGCTTGTAGCAGTACATTGAATTTCTGTACCAGTACTGGTACCAGCAGTACCAGTGTTTCTCTGCCTCCATGGCACTCCTGTGTGTGGGATTGTTTATCAGGGATGAAAACCCCACACCTGGACTCCTACTCCAACCATGATGAGGTTGGTCATGATGATGACAGTCAAACCATACACCATTCACATTCATGCAGTTATCTCCGCTAGAAACATGAGAGCTATCCTAGAACTTACCTTTCATTTGTTTCTAACAATTGTTTCCTTTTCCTTGTCACTTCTGATTGCTTTTCCATTCTCTTGCATTTCTGCCTTTATATTGTCCCTGGGTTTTCCACAGTCTTTATCATACTATTTATTTTTTGGAACTTCTTTTTCCCAGGAAACCCTCCTGTCCCAAGCTAACTCATTCTGTGGGACTGCCTTACATTTTTCATTCTGGAACTCTTCACTGTACCCCTGAATCCAATCCACTGTTTCTTGGATATTTTCCTCTTTCTTGATTTGATTTCTCTTATTTCTGGAGCACTCACTCAAATAACTTTTTAAAAAAGAAATAACTGAGAAATACAGGAGAGGTGAATTTCTAAGCCCTTGTGAATCTAAAAATGTCTATTTCATGCCCCCACAGCATGAATATTGATGCCCCCACAGATGAATATTGTGATTTAGTTTGTAATTCTAGACTGAATTTGATATTCCTCGAGCTTGGTAGACATTGCTTCTTTGTCTGTAGCATTTGATGTGGTTGTGGGTTAAGTCAGACTTAGTTCCTTTACAGATGACCTTTTTCCCTCTCTGAAAGTTTTCAGGATCTTCTTTTTATCCTTGGTGTCCCAATGTGTCACCAACATGTGACTAAGTGGGTGTCTTTTTCATCTGTTCCACACTTTTTAAGCACTTTATATATAAAGTGGGACATCTTCTTCCATTACCTCTTTGATTGTTCCTATCCCTTCATCTATTCTGTTGCCTTTTCATAAATTCCTGTTGGCCAAATACTGGATTTCCTCAACTGTTTCTCAATGTCTCATCCTTTCTCTCGTATTTACCATCTATTTCTATTTTTATCTTATACTCTAAGAGGTTGAGTTCAATGTTTAAGCTAACTTTTTAAAATTTTGGCAATAATATGTTTAACATCCCAAAGCCCTTTCTTCTCTTTTCCTTTTATTTATCCTTATATGTAATATTGTCTTGAACCTGTCAGGGGATACCAATTAAAGGTTAGTTGTTGTTTTTTTTCTGAAATTTTCTTCTTGAAACTACTGTTTTTGTTGTTCAGTTGCTCAGTCATGTCCGATTGTTTGTAACGCCATGGACTGCAACACGCCAGGCTTCCCTGTCCTTCACAGTCTTCTGAAGTTTGCTCAAACTTATGTCCATTGAGTCAGTGATGTCATCCAACCATCTCATCCTCTGTCATGCCTTTTCCTCCTGCCTTCAATCTTTCCCAGCATCAGGGTCTTTTCCAACGAGTCAGCTCTTCACATCAGGTGGCCAAAGTATTGGAGTTTCAGCTTCAACATCAGTCCTTCCAGTGAACACTCAGGACTAATCTCCTTTAGGATGGACCAGTTGGACCTCCTTGCAGTTCAAGGGATTCTCAAGAGTCTTCTCCAACAACACAGTTCAAAGGCATCAATTCTTTGGTGCTCAGCTTTCTTTATAGTCCAACTCTCACATCCATACTTGACTACTGGAAAAACCATAGCCAAATGCTATTGGAGGTTCAGCCTCAGAATGTTATTCCAATGAATATTCAGGGTTGATTTCCTTTAGAATTGACTGGTTTGATTTCCTTGATGTCCAAGGGACTCTCAAGAGTCTTCTCCAGCATTATAGTTCAAAGGCATCAATTCTTCAATGCTCAGTCTTTTTTGTTGTCCAGCTCTCACATCCATGCATACTAGTAGAAAAACCATAGCTTTGGCTATACGGACCTTTGTAGGCAAAGTAATGTCTCTGCTTTGTAATACACTGTCTAGGTTTGTCATTGCTTTTCGTCTTTTAATTTCATGGCTGCAGTGATTTTGGAACCCAAGAAAACAAAGTTTCTTACTGTTTCTATTGTTTCCCCATCTATTTGCCATGAATTGATGCTTACTCCTTGGAAGAAAAGTTATGACCAACCTAGATAGCATATTCAAAAGCAGAGACATTTATTTGCCAACTAAGGTCTGTCTAGTCAAGGCTATGGTTTTTCCTGTGGTCATGTATGGATGTGAGAGTTGGACTGTGAAGAAGGCTGAATGCTGAAGAATTGATGCTTTTGAACTGTGGTGATGGAGAAGACTCTTGAGAGTCTCTTGGACTGCAAGGAGATCCAGCCAGTCCATTCTGAAGATCGGCCCTGGGATTTCTTTGGAAGGAATGATGCTAAAGCTGAAACTCCAGTACTTTGGCCACCTCATGCGAAGAGTTGACTCATTGGAAAACACTCTGATCTGGGAGGGATTGGGGGCAGGAGGAGAAGGGGAAGACAGAGGATGAGATGGCTGGATGGCATCACTGACTCAATGAACGTGAGTCTGAGTGAACTCCGAGAGTTGGTGATGGACAGGGAGGCCTGGCGTGCTGCAATTCATGGGGTCGCAAAGAGTTGGACACGACTGAGCGACTGAACTGAACTGAGCTGATGAGACTGGATGCCATGATCTTTTAGTTTTTTGTTGAGTTTTAAGCCATGTTTTTCACTCTCCTCTTTCACCTTCATCAAGAGGCTCTTTAATTCCTCTTCACTTTCTGCCATAACGGTGGTATTATCTGCATATCTGAGGTTATTGATATTTCTCCCCTCAATATTGATTTCAGCCTGTGCTTCATCCAGCCTGGCATTTCATATGATGTACTCTGCTTATCAGTTAAATAAGCAGGCTGACAGTATACAGCCTTGACATACTCCTTTCCCATTTTGGAACCAGTCAGTTGTTCCATGTCTGGTTCTAACTGTTGCTTAATCACCTGCATACAGATTTCTCAGGAGGCAGGTAAGGTGGTCTGGTATTCCCATTGCTTTAAGAATTTTCCACAACTTGTTGTGGTCTACGCAGTCAAAGGTTTTAGCATTGTCAATGAAGCAGAAGTAGATGTTCTTCTGGAATTCTCTTGCTTTTTCTATGATCCAATGGGTGTTGGCAATTTGATCTCTGGTTCCTTTTTCTTTTCTAAATCGAGCTTGTACATCTGGAAGTTCTTGCATCATATACTATTGAAGCCTAGCTTGAAGGATTTTGAGCATTATTTTGCTAGCATGTGAAGTGAATGCAATTGTGCGTTAGTTTGCCATTGCCCTTCTTTGGGTTTGGAATGAAAAATGACCTTTTTCAGTCCTGTCGCCACTGCTGAGTTTTCCAGATTTGCTGGCATGTTGAGTGCAGCACTTTCACAGCATCATCGTTTAGGATTTGAAATAGCTCAGCTGGAATTCCATCACCTCCACTAGCTTTGTTTGTAGTCATGCTTCCTAGGCCTACATGACTTCGCATTCCAGGATGCTTTGCCCCAGGTAAGTGATCACACCATTGTGGTTATCTGGGTCACTAAGATCTTTTCTCTATAGTTCTTCTGTGTATTCTTGCCACCTCTTCTTAATATCTTCTGCTTCTGTTAGGTCCATACTGTTTCTGTCCTTTTTTATGCCTATCTTTGTGTGAAATATTCCCTTGGTAGCTCTAATTTTATTGAAGAGATCTCTAGTTTCTCCCATTCTGTTGTTTTCCTCTATTTCTTTGTATTGATCACTGAGGAAGACTTCCTTATCTCTCCTTGCTATTCTTTGGAACTCTGGATTCAGATGGGAATATCTTTCCTTTTCTTCTTTGCCTTTCACTTCTCTTCTTTTCTCGGCTATTTGTAAGGCCTCCTCAGACAACCATTTTGCCTTTTTGCATGTCTTTCTTGGGGATGGTTTTGGTCACTAGAAACTATTTCTGGAGTTAATTTTTTGATTGTGCTTTGTTTTCAACTCAGTCATAGTACATACTCATCAATGACTGGCGGCTTATGGTTTTCTGTTCACATTTCAGGCAGAGGCAATGGAGAGACAAACTGGAAGCTCTGTGTGCGTAGGCCCTTTTTGTTTGTTTGATTGTTTTACTTCCAGGTTCACTTTGGAGTGAATAGGGTGCTCCGAACTGAACTGAATAATGAACAGGGTGTCCCAAATCCCGCCCCACTAACTGCTCTAGTTATTCCCAGGAAGGATTTTTAGACGCCTCTAAAGAATAAGTACTGTTTTCTTTCTGGTCTGCAGGGAGAGATAAATGCCTGACGTGGAATGGGGGGCTGGTGTACACTGGGGCAGGAATGCAGCTGTTCCACACACGGACCATCAGTTCATCCCCACTTTCTATCCGCTCCTCAATCTCCTCCTTCATCCTACCATCCTTATCTCAAATTGAAACTTCAAGGGTTCTGGTGGGTGACTCGGGCTCCTGTTTTGATTTAGAGAACCCCTCTCCTGAGGCTAAAGTGACCTCCACTTCATTGACCACCCAGGCCTTTTCCATGCTCTTTCTGACTTCTGGAGACTTACTGAAGCCTCTTATGTAGCTTTTTGCCAGCTATCTTCATTGCTGTGAGATCAAAACATTGTTATTCCTTTTCCAGATTTTCACTGGGATCTATGAGGAAAAAAGATAAATCTGTGGCCTCAGTATACTTCTCTAAATGGAAGGCAGGGTCACAGTCACATGTTTCTGCTTTAATCATTAAATGATACCAAGTGAGGAAAGAGCAGTTGCCTCTAAAAAGCACTAATAATATCATCAAGCCACAGTTCCTAAAGGAACCCAGATATTTCTTCCATAGAGAAGCACCACAGTGCAATGATTAAAAGGGTAGACTCTGCCTAGATTCAGTTTCCAGTCCTGAGCCTTGTAAGCTATCTTACCTTGGGTAAATTTCTTAATGTCTCTGTGCTTCAGTTTCCACTTGTGGAAATAGGCATGACAACTGCATAATCCCACAGGGTTAAGATGAGATTTATGAATCCATGTATCTAAAGCACTTGAAACAGCGAGTTCCAGCATCACCCATCATCATTCCTGTTATTGTCCCAACATCAAAACAAAGAGACATGGAGGAACAGAGCCTCTGCAGCAATTTGACATCCTTCTTCTAAACTAGCAAAGACAGCTTGGAGTAAATCAACTTCTAGACATCTCTCATGAAATCACAACTTTTCTAGCTGTTCTTGCTTAGAAGTCCTGAAAACACTCATTCAAAAAATGCTGATGGACTGCTACAAACCCCACTGTGGATATGGAATATTATTTTTGCAGCAACATCTTGAACTAAGGGGAGAAGAGAGAAATGAGAGGTTATGAGGCCAACAGTACTGTGAGTGAGTAGGAGAGGAAACAAGTAAATCATAGCAGGCTTTGTTAAAAGCACAGATGGAAAAGTTATTTGAAGAAAAGGGATGGTTCCCAATTTTGTCCTGAAAGAGCTACAACTAAAAATTGCTAAGAGCCATGTTCTCAGGTGCATATTATCATGATGCTATCTACTAGAAGAGAGAAAACTGAAACAAATATGCAAAGAAAACATAACAATACTCAGTTCTCAAGGAATTTTAGCTTAAATGTCAGCCCCAAGTCCTCTTTGAAATACCATTCCTCAACCTCGAACAACTGTTAGAGAAATAGAGCTACCTTACCTACTATGAGTGGCTATCTCATGAGCTTCATTTCACTTGATCCCCGCAGCATCTTTCTGAGGTAGATGCTAATGACTCTTTTAGTAGCTGAGCAAACACAGGAGCAAAGTGGGCTCCCCAGGTGGTGCAAGTGGTAACGAATCCACCTGCCAATACAGGAGACATGGAGACTCAGGTTCCATCCCTGGGTCAGGAAGATCCCCTGGAGAAGCACATGGCAACCCACTCCAGTGTTCTTGCCTGGAGAATCCCATGGACAGAGGAGCCTGGCTAGCTATAGTCCATCTGATGGCAGAGTCAAACACAACTGAGCACACACAAGCCTCAGAGAAGATAAGTTACACATGACTAGTGAGTAGAAGAGTCCATTTTCAAGCCCCAGTACATTATCATTACTTTAATTGTTATATATTATTATTTATAAGCTCTAAGACCCTTGTTTCTGCCACTACACTTATTTCCTTTCACCACTCATCTTTGAAATCAATCATCTATTCTGGGTTTTACACCTAAGTTCACCCCCCAAACATTCACTATATTATATATTTTTTATATGCACAAAAATTTCTGCATTAGTTTTTCCAAGTCTTTTTTTTTCTATTATTTCCTCCTAGTTCATTCTTCTGATATAAGTGATTTCCGGCTGCCAATGCACCTTCCCCTTGAGCCTCCCTGTCCTTCTGTGCTCTGTGGGCTCCTCACCTGGCTTCATTCTCCCCAGTTTTCACCTGAGTGCTCCCCCTCCCTCATTCTGCAGCCCCCAGAGAGGCCCACATTTCACCTCCTCCTCCCAGCCCCAGCACGAGTTGCAGTTCAGCATTTTTGCTTCCCACCAACATTTTCTGTTGCTATGGAAACCGAGAGGCAGTTCTGAAGGAGGGGGAGTCTTGGAGCAAAGTCACTGCTGGCCTTGGAGTGGGAGGGAACTGGTAGGCGGCCAGGGTAGGGGGAGGAAAAGAGGAGAGACTAGAGAACTCAGGATCTGAACCCAGCCAGCTCCTGATGGAGAAAGGGACTTCTCCACTCCCTCCATGAGAGAAAGGGAAGGCAGGAGGAGAGCAGCCCAGTGCCAGGCTGGCTTAGCAGCTGCATCTTTCCGACGGTTGAACAGAAGGAGACTGAGTGGGCGGCCCCCTGTGGTGAGGGAGCCCAGTTCCCAGGCTGCTTGTAATCTGTCCTTAATTTGCCACTGAGGAAGTTAACTTTCTGTAGGTAGCTAAGGAAGAGGAAAGCTCAAGGGATCCATCATCACAGAAAATAAATATACTCCCATTATAAATGAAGTAGCAGGATAATTTACAGTCTCAGAAGATGAAGAGACAGGAGAAATGGTCTGTATTTAATGAAAAGTTTAAGCTTGAAATTGGGAATAAGAGCTTTACAGGAATGGTGGTTCTGCAAAAAAAAAAAAAAATGAGACAAAGTTCAGAACATTTTCACTGAAGAGAGTTTAGCCCATGGCTACAAGAAATTTATTATTTGAGCTTAGAAAAAGCCTGGGACCCTCAAAACTTTGTCATATAATTTAAAGAGTAAGACTTCAGTATGTACTGTGCAATCAGTTTTGTACCAAAGGGGAGAAATGACTGACAACTGGAATCAAAAAGCCAGTAAGGCAGAACCAGGAGTGTATTTACCTTAATCAGCATTAAGTAAGTTAAGAAAGCCAAACTAAAGGGACTCATGAAATCCCATACAATACAATCATTCATTCTTTAAAACAACAAATATTTGTTGAGGGTTCATTGTATGTCAGGGACTGTACTAGACCCTAAAGATTGGGAGAGCAGGTGGGGAAGCAAGAGAAAACATAAAACAAAGATGAATGAGCAACACCCACTGGTTTTCTGGAGCTCCCGTCTCCTAGAGGAGACGGACCTGTTAACAAATTGTTAAAGGCAACATAGCTGGTTTTCAGCACAGCTGTCTTCCAAATGCTGGGGAGCATAATGAAAGTCTTGCTTAAATCCGACTGTGGGAATCAGGGATGACTTCACAGAAATGGTCTTTGAATCATCCTTAAAGGGTGAGTTGACGGGGTCAGCAGAAACCCAGGAAGAACTTCAGGGCAGAGGGACAGCGTGGACCCAGAGGCTTGAAGACAAGACAGTGCAGAGCATGTTCAGAAATATAAAGATACCGCTGGCGGCTCAGTGTGTTTGTGCGTGTGTGTCGGGGGCGGGGGGAATGAGAGAAGCAGGAAATGAGATTTAAAAGATAAATTAGGACTGGATCACCAATTCCTTGAATGCCATCCCATAGAGTTTAAACTTAATTCTGTAAAAATGCTAGGATAACACAGTGTCATGATAAGTTTTCTGGATTAATACCCCGGCTTTGGTGGCATTTTGAGAATGGATGGAGGGAAAAGAAGGACTTATAAGCAGAAGGACCTCTAAGGTGATGTGAGAAAGTCACTGGCTGTCATGATGGACAGAAGGTGACAGATTCAGAAAGAGTGCAGCAGAAAAGTAGATGGGGCGTGGTGGGATTTGACTTTGGGAAAGAGAGAAAGAAACAGATCAAGGATGACTGAGGCTCGTAACTATGAACAGCCTAAGCAAGTGAACGTGCCTTTTATGAAAGGATGTGCGCTGCACCTACACTGGATTCACATCCTATTTCTTCAAGAGCTACAGGGGGGAAAATAATCAATCAAACATTACCAGCTTCCTTACCAAATGGTTCCTAAATACCAGATTAATCTTTTGTGTTCCACAAAGCAAAACTACATGTTAAGATGTAAAAGTGGGGCAAATCGCTGAAGACTATTTTTAAGGTGAGTAAGCAGGTTGCGTCCCTCAGTCTGCTTTGTGCTATTTGAGCATATGGTACTGTGGCCTCCGACAGAGGCCATACAATAGCGTGGGTGACACCAGACAATGAACTGAGAAAATTGACATAACTGGCCGGAAGAATAAAAGGGTTACTTTGTCCCTCTAAAGCGAATCATGACAAAAATTTCAAGTTAGATAAGGGATTATTACTTGTGATCTACTCAAACAATTAACACAGGAATGAATCCTGGATAAGCAGTCATCTTGTTCATGTGCACATGTAAAGTTTAAAAGTTTTCATCCTTTTCACTTTTGATGCAGTCATCACTTCAAATCCAAATGTCATTCTGAACATGTTTTAAAATGTTAAGGAGATGAATGTTGATGAATGTCTTAAGTGGGACAATCAGTACCATTTTTATAACTTCTTTCCTTCTTTAAGCAAGCAGTATTACCTGGTTTATCTTCATATCCAAGTTAAGCAGACTCACTGTAAAGTTTTAAACTAGTCTTTGAGTCTCTGTCCTGACTGACAGCATGAGGATGAAAGAGGTCTCCTTCTAGCTTCTCTGCTTCCCATCTGGGTTCTGAACTTGAGTCTACATCCTCCTCTGTTGGAATCATCATCTCCCCACCTGAAGACAGAGAGCTGCCCACCCTCACTACCCCAGTTCTCAAGTTCAAGCCATACTTAAAGCAGCCAGTATTTAAACTGTAATTCATTTTCTATGACTGCACATCAAACAATTCTTGCTGCTAAGCTAGCCCTGCTGTGTTGTCCCTGTTCTGACCACTGTTGTGGGCCCTACTTCATTTCTGAGTCTCATACTGTGCCTCCCTGTTTCAGTCTAGCTCCAACCTCCATGTCACATTTCTTTTCATCAAATGCTTTAGCCAGTGGGTTTTTTTTTTTTTTTTTGGATGAAATGACTGAGACCCTGCTGCACATTGATAGACTTATGCCCTTCTACATGGAACTCTGAGCATTGCCTAATCCAGAATCCCCTATGCCATTGAGAAGGTGACACCACCCACACATGTGCACTTGAATGCTTCTTTACTTTGAGCTGTCAGATGGAAGTACTTGCTTGAACTATGCTCTGCCACTGCTGTATCCTACTTGAGCAACATGCTCTTCCCTCAGACTGGACTTCCTCCAGCCCAACTGCAACTCCTCCAGTTACCTCGCTCTTGTTCTGTCCTCGTAGGAGGAAGTCACTCTTTCCTGGCCCTGAAACAGCCCCACCTGCCCCATCCTGCTGAAGGACCTAATCATGCCCAGAAGAACCCAGACAAAGAGCATTTCTACTCTTTAACCATCCTCCAAGCTTAGCAACTGGACGGAGAAGGCAATGGCAACCCACTCCAGTACTCTTGCCAGGAAGGTCCCATGGATGGAGGAGCCTGGTAGGCTGCAGTCCACGGGATCGCTAGGAGTTGGACACGACTTCACTTTCATGTACTGGAGAGGGAAATGGCAACCCACTCCAGTATGCTTGCCTGGAGAATCCCAGGGACAGGAGAGCCGGGTGGGCTGCCGTCTATGGGGTCGCACAGAGTCGGACACGACTGAAGCGACTTAGCTTAGCAGCAAGCTTCCAGCCAAAAAGTGGCTCTGTTCCCTAGGACATTCTATCCTTTGGCTTTCTCAGTTACATCCAACGCCATTCTCCACATTGCCTCACAATGCCACTCTGCTACGCTGCAGAACTTTTCTTGTTTTCCTGGATCTTGTCTCCGTACTTCCTCTCCCTTCTATCATAAACAGTGCATGGATTGGATTACTTCCACCCGACAGACTGGAAAATTTCTCATAATGCCAGACCACAGGCTGGTGCTGAGTGGCTGAGAACCAGGTCAGAAAATCAAGTGTTGAGGATTTATTTCAACCAATTTGAGAGAAATGTACAGATGAACAGGCCAGTTCCTGTTTATTGACTGGAATCCCTGGAGCCATTCAGACAGGTTCAAATTAGCCGTTAGTGTGACTAAGGGCTTCTCCATAATTCTGAGTATACATAATAGCATTCCAGTAGGAAAGAATGAGTTTTAGGTAAAGGTTTCCTTCCTTATTTCCTGGTCATCCGAATCAGAGTCCTTGACAATCCACTCATGGTCTGTGTCCTAATTTCACCAACCAAGTTGCTGAGGTAGGACACTAACCATACCATCTCTTTATATGCCAGCCACAATGCTATTTATAGGATACTGACAGCGGAGCCTGGTTGGCTGCTGTCTATGGGGTTGCACAGAATCAGACACGACTGAAGCGACTTAGCAGCAGCATTTGAACTAGGCTTTTTCAGACCCCATTACAATATTTAGCTACTGTGTACTTTTTAACTAATTGGTCCCATGAAGCAAGAAAGTATTAATGCACATTTTATTAATGAAAAAATAGACTCAGAGAAGTTAAGCGACTTGCCCAAGGTCATTCAACCAACTGGTGGAGTAACTTGGACTTTCTATGCAGGTGATAATTAGTTTTAGTTTTTGATGTGTGGTTTATAGGTAGCATCTTTTAGAATATATTTTGTAAGTGTCTTTTCAAATAAATTGTGTTCACTCTTGTCTCGGCAAAAGAAAATTCAGTTTTATAGAAGGAAGTATGATCTGGGAAGGGAAAAGGCAGATCTGGCCAAAAAAGGAAACCTTTCAATCCTCTCCTAATAGAAGTATGCCCTAAACTAGGAGACTCAGAAGGCAGCCAAATATCCCTGTAAGGGATTATTGGGTCTTCAACATTTCTAGAGAATGGAAAGCCAGCCAAGTGTTTCCAAGACTACATGGTCCTTTGTGCAGCCAGGTTAATTGGCGAGGCATTTCCAGTGAATTCCCTCCAGAGGAAAATGATTCCTTGGAGGCAACCATTTCAGGATGATAGTATGTTTAAAGGGAATATCTTATGTTTATATGTCTTTGCTGGATAAAGCATCATGTACCCTTTGCTCTTCTGATGCTATAGGTTTTCCCCCTAGAAACTCATAGCTAACTGCTTTCTCCTTTGTGAGTGTTGGTAAATGATGACAATCTGTTTGGATCATTGTTACCATTCCAGAATTTGGAAGCATCTGTATTATTGGTGTCAGGCATTAAAAAAAAAAAACCGAGTGAGAGAAGCACTTGAGAAAGGGTTGATGCTGCATAGTGGACCACCCTAAGATGTCAAATAGCCTTTACCATCTCTACGAGCATCTCCAGTATGGCCCTCTCCTACATGAACCTATCTCCATCATATTCAGCATCCTAATCTCATTGTGATACTTTACAGGCAAATTATTCAGTCTCCTGAGTTGAGAGTTTGCTTGTGGGCTTGCTGAAGAAGCCTTGGAGGATTGATATCTTCCAGCAGAAAGCTGCAATTCCACTTCTCAATAAATAACTTCTTCTTATAGCACATGTCAAGTATATGGATTCTATTCTATAATTATCTCCCAAGGTTAGGATTTTTTTAAATTCAAAGTTTCCATTATGACTCAAGCCTTAGCTGAATATTCATTTTCCCTAAGAATGTTCATTGGATCTACTATATAAATTTGATGCCACCATCCCAATCTTATTTACATTTAATTTGGAGCAAAGGGAGCTAGTTTCTTAGTCTGTTAGAAGGGAATTTGGAGATTGTATTTATAAAAATAAGTAAACCAATTCACAGAGTGGTCATGATTTTCCAAAAGTCACACAGCTATTTCAAACTCCTCTTGGAAATAAGCAGGATATAAATAAAATTAAATATAAATGTAGAACTAAGATGGATAGAAGAACCCAGGCCTCTGGAAACGTTGTTCTATGTTCTTTCCCCTTTCCCTGGGCTTCTCAACTTTGCCTGGAAGGTCTGGTAGGATGCAAAGAGGTAATCAAGGTTGTGAGACAAATCATATCTTTCCAATGTGTCGGGTTTACTCAGTGATCTGAAGCAGGGTAAAGTGAGAGAAGGAGTAAAATTTATTATTTTTGTAGAAAGGAAAATGGTTATTTTATGAAATTGAGTATAAAATTTGTAAGACTAAAATGCCAGACTTCAAAAAATTTCATATTTGCAACTGGTTGCTCCAGATTACATCTTCAGACGCCCGCTTTCCTATCTGCCATCCAGGATGCCCATTCTCATCCCTCAGGAGGCGGGACTGCTGTCACAGGAACCTTTGAGAAGTGCTATATGGCACCATGCGCCTTCCTGCTTAGAGGAATTAACCTGAGAATAGGTGCCTCATTCAGCCTTGTTTTCTTTCCCAAAACTCCAAGAGTACTTGCAGTGTTTTCACAGAGCCCACAATGTCTAGAACCACTGAGATCTGCAACCATATGTTCCAATTAATTTTATTTGAATTTCCCAAGCTATTTTATGGGGAAAATAAAGACATCAATACCAGGAGCTCTGTTTTAAGTCTCTTATGTATTGAGTAGTTGCAAAAAGTATTGAATGAATGAACAAGTTGCCTTGGAAGAGGACCCACAGGTAGAAATTTTTTTGCTAATATATACTTTTAAATCCCCTGCCCTGTCTTTATTAATACTGTATTTTAAAAGATTAAGCTAATAGGCCCAGACAAGATAATAGTATTTTAGTAAAAAAAAAATGGTAAAAATCTACAGAATATCAAGTACCAAAGCCACTGAGAGGACTGCTAGTTATAGCAACTCTTAAAAAGTCAGGCAAGTTGACAGGCAGCATGCATTTATGAAAGCATGTTTATGGAACCTCCTAAACATTTTTCTAAATTGATTAGGCATGCATTTTGTTGTTGTTTCATATTAGGAGTTATTTCTTGAATGCACAGTAAGTTAAGACACCTTGTTATCTATCCAAGAAGGTGATTTTACTAGTTGTCTAGATATCTACATCCCTGTGTCATCCAAATAAATATCCAATGGAAGTCCGAAGAAAACTTGACTAGGAATCTTTGAAGGCACATCTAAAAATAAGAAAATATCTCCAAAGTTGTAACCAATCAGGCATATTAAATAACCTTCAGCAAAATTTGTATTTTGTTTCTCTTGAGGAATTTCCTCCCATTTTCCTCGGATTATTTTCCTTCTCCAGAGTCCTCTATTCAGTGTATTTTAAATAAATATTTTGATGTGACCTCAAATATGGAAAAACTTATATATTAAGTTTCAGGTACTGAATTTTCCCTATATCATTTTATTAAATTTTCGCAAAATCTATTATTATCTCCTCTTTGCCTAAGGCTGCTGCTGCTGCTAAGTCACTTCAGTCGTGTCCGACTCTGTGTGATCCCATAGACGCAGCCCACCAGGCTCCACCATCCCTAGGATTCTCCAGGCAAGAACACTGGAGTGGGTTGCCATTGAGGAGACTAAATAGTTTTCTCGGGATCACAGAGTGGTAGGAACAGCATTCAAACCCTGGTCTGTCTCACTCCAAGGAGTGCATTTCCACTGTTACACACACTGCCTCACAAATTTTTAAATATTTCACAGGTCATCCCAGTTACCTACAGAGCTTGAAGTGCTTTTGCTGGGATATTTCTAAGACCTCACTAACTGTTGGTCAAGTTTGAAAATTATATGAAAAACTCCAAGACCAAAGGAATCAGACCCACTGCCCACATTAGCTCAGCAGTGACCTCAAGAAGCAAACCATCAAGTAAAACTGTTACCTTTGGAGTCTGTGGTTCATTGAGTTAACCATACTTCATTCATCAGCATCTCCATACAGAGAACAAAAGGGTAATTTTTTTTCATTCACTTGTTGCCAGCCCTCAGCCACATGCTCAGTGAGCGGCCACCATCCATTTTGTGGAGATGGTTATTATTAACTTTTCGTCTCAACTACCAGGATTCAGCACTGATCCTGCCTCCATAGAGTTCTCAGTAAATAAACTTGGTCATGCCATACACCAGTTTTTTCCTTATGACATGTCACTTTCCTCTTTTTACCTTTTCATACAAAATGCAAGACCTTTAATGCAGAATAAACACTCAGAAGTATGCTTTTGATACCATTTGTATTGAGTACATTTGAGACACCCTCCAGGACCTCATTAATTACCCCTTAACCTAGGTCATCCATCACATAAACCTACCAACTAACTCCTAACCCTCAGTGTTTCTCTCCAGTGTCCATCTTTGCACCACCCTGGGTTCACCTTATAAAGCATAGCTAAAATTACGTATCAGTTCCTAATCAAAACATGTTACTCATTACTTGTTAAAAAAAAAAAAAGGCTACACTGTAAATCTGACTTCTAAAAATCATCCTCGTTGGATTGACTTTCTCAGGTGATCTCTTTGGATCAGACCTCTTTAATCTCAGGTTGATTTAGTCATCATTTCCTTGCTATGCAATATGCTTTTTATGAACCCTGTACTTTTCCTCAAGTTTTTCTTCTCCCTGCACATAATGTCCAGGGACAACAATTATTTCCATTCCTAGGATTTTACTGCCAGTGTCCAGATAATCCCCAAACCCATGACCTCCTTCTAGATCTGGCTTCTTAATGCCAGACCTGGGTGTTCCACAGGTGCCTCAGACCCATCTCTCTTCCCAGATCTGCCTCCTCATTCGTGTTTCCATGTCAGTGAGTGACACTGCTGTTTTTTTCAGCCATCTAAGCCAGAAACCTGAATGTCAATCTTATCCCTATTCTCTCCTTATGGTATCTTTACTGCTTTTTACTATTTGTGATTGGATAATATTTCTTTTTAGCTCAACAAGAATTTAAGTGAGGTTAGGATATGTTTTATGTTTCTCATGAAATTTCCAGTGCCTAAATCAATATCTTATACATATAGGCTCTTAAAATTTTGCTGGCAAAAGTAAAAAATTAAATAAATAAAATTTAAAAAGGTAAATTCATTTCTTACATACTCATTATATTTACTGATACTGCTATTTTAACCATTCAAAATGTATATGTGAAAGAAATTAAACAAGAAACAGTGCAATAACAGCATGCGCAGTGCTACATGTAAGACAATCCACTTAGGGAAAAACCAGGCGTTCAAGTCAGACTTTGACTCACTGTACCTATGTGTCAATTCCAACTTTTAAGTAGGTAGGGCTGACAATGGAAGAGACTTTGTGAAATGTCAGCCAGTGATGCTTAGCATTGGAAGGATGCTTTCCTAGCTCTATTCTCACCAGCAGCAGCCCCCACAAGAGCAATGAAATCAAGAATTTCAGAGCCTGGTGAAGGAATATCAGCAGCATTCTGACATTAGTTCTATGATTGGATGCTTGAAATCTCTATTAGTGTCTTGTCACTGCTGTAACAAACTACCACAAACTGGGTGCCTTAAAACAAAACAAAATTTCTTCACTCAAAGTCTGGAGGCCAGGAATCTGGAATCAGTACCACGGAACCAAAAGAAAGGTGTCGATACGGGCTCTCTCCCACCTCTAGAGGAGGATCTGTTTTCTACCTCCTTTAGCTCCTGGTGCTCATGCTGTTCCTTGACTTGCTGAGACTCATCAGCATCATCCCAGGTCCTGCCCCCTGGTCACACCGTGCCTCCTTCTCGTCTGTCTGTCAAATACCCCTCTTCATTGTTCAGTCACTCAGTCATGTCCAACTCTTTGTGACCCCACACACTGCAGCACACCAGGCTTCAGGGTCCATCACCAAATCCCAGAGTCTGCTCAAACTCATGTCCATTGCGTTGGTGATGCCATCCAACCATCTCATCCTCTGTCTTTCCCTTCTCCTGCCTTCAATCTTTCCCAGGATCAGGGTCTTTTCCAAGGAGTTACCCCTTTGCATCAGGTGCCAAGTATTGGAGCTTCAGCTTCAGCATCAGTCCTTCCAATGAATATTCAAGACTGATTTCCTTTAGGACTGACTGGTTTGATCTCATTACTGTCCAAGGGACTCTCAAGAGTCCTCCAACACCATAGTTCAAAAGCATCAAATCTTCAGTGCTCATCCTTTCTTATTGTCCAACTCACGTCCATACATGACTACTGGAAAAACCATAATTTGACTGTATGGACCTTTGTAGGTAAAGTAATATCTCTGCTTTTTAATGTGCTGTCTAGGTTGGCCATAGCTTTTCTTCCAAGGAGTAAGCATCTTTTAATTTCATGGCTGTAGTCACCATCCACAGTGATTTTGGAGTCTAAGAAAATAGAGTCCATCATGGTTTCTGTTGTTTTCCCATCTATTTGCCATGAAGTAATGGGACTGCATGCCATGATCTTCATTTTTTGAATGTTGAGTTTTAAGCCAGCTTTTTCACTTTCTTCTTTCACCTTCAAAAGAGGCTCTTTAATTCCTCTTCACTTTTGCCATAACAGTGGTATTATCTGCATATCTGAGATTATTGATACTTTTCCCCACAATCTTGATTCCACTTGTGCTTCATCCAGCCAGATGTTTCACATGATGTACTCTACATATAAGTTAAATAACCAAGGTGACAATATACAGCCTTGACATACTCCTTTCCTGATTTGGAACCAATCTGTTGTTCCATGTCTGGTTCTAACTGTTGCTTCTTGACATGCATACAGGTTTCTCAGGAGGCAGGTAAGGTGGTCTAGTATTTCCATCTCTTTAAGAATTTTCTACAATTTGTTGTGATCTACCCAATCAAAGGTTTTAGCATTGTCAATGAAGCAGAAGTAGATGTTTTTCTTCAATTCTCTTGCTTTGTCTGTGATCCAATGGATGCTTGATCTCTGCTTCCTTTTTCTTTTCTAAATCCAGCTTGAACATCTGGAAGTTCTTGGTTTACATACTGTTGAGGCCTAGCTTGAAGGATTTTGAGCATTACTTTACTAGCATGTGAAATGAATGCAATTGTGTTAGTTTGAACATTCTTTAGCATTGCTCTTCTTTGGGATTGGAATGAATACTGACATTTTCCAGTCCTGTGACCACTGCTGAGTTCTCCAAATTTGCTGGCATATTGCGTGCAACACTTTAATAGCGTCATCTTTCAGGATTTGAAATAGCTCAGCTGTAATTCCATCACCTCCACTAGTTTTGTTCATAGTCATGCTTCCTAAGGCCCACTTGACTTCACACTTCAGGATATTTGACTCTTGGTAAGTGATCACACCATCATGGTTATCTAGGTCATTAACATCATTTTTGTATAGTTCTTCTGTGTATTCATGTCACCTCTTCTTAATACCTTCTGCTTCTGTTAGGTCCGTACTGTTTCTGTCCTTTATTGTGCCTGTCTTCACATGAAATGTTCCCTTCGTATCTTTTCTTGAAGAAATTTCTACTGCTACTGCTACTGCTACTGCTAAATCAATTCAGTCGTGTCTGACTCTGTGTGACCCCATAGATGGCAGCCCACCAGGCTCCCCCATCCCTGGGATTCTCCAGGCAAGAACACTGGAGTGGGTTGCCATTTCCTTCTCCTTGCAGGAAAGTGAAAAGTGAAGGTGAAGTCACTCAGTCGTGTCTGACCCTCAGCAACCCCATGTTCTGCAGCCTTCCAGGCTACTCCGTCCATGGGATTTTCCAGGCAAGGGTACTGGAGTGGGTTGCCATTGCCATCTCTGGAAAAAATCTCTAGTCTTTCCCATTCTGTTGTTTTCCTCTATTTCTTTGCATTGATCACTTAGGAAGGCTTTCTTATCTCTCCTTGCTATTCTTTGGAACTCTGCATTCATATAGGTGTGTCTTTCCTTTTTACTTTTGCCTTTTCACTTCCGTTCCTTCCTCAGCTATTTGTAAATACCCCTCTGCCTCTATCTTGTATAGAACCATGTGATGGTATTTAGGGCCCATCCACATAATCTGAGATAACCCCCTCATTTCAAGATCCTTAACTTAATCACATGTGCAAAAATCCTTTTTTCTAAATGAGATAATATTTACAGATTCCAAGGACTAGCACTTGTCACCTGTGAGGGCTGTTACTGAGCCTGCTGCAGGAACTGAAGTCTTCTATAACTGCCAGCTCAGAGTAGATGCTCGGCCACTGGTATATGCTCTGATCGTTTTGTTGCTGCTACTGTTGTTGCTTTGAGACCAAAACCTTAGTAGCCCTTGAGTCCTAATAGGAAAAGATTAGTGAATTCCAAATTGAATATTTAGCCAAAATATCTAGTCTTGTATTGTTAAATTTGCCTGCAATCATTTTAATTGCTCATTCATTTTCTTCTACCCTTTCTTTGTGTATCTGAGCTTTACATATGATAGTGAACCAGAAATATGCCTGGGACTTAATTTGAGCAGTGAATAGTAGCAGATCGTCTGCAGTCTGATGGGGGGTGAGCATACAACATTACCACACAGAATATTATATTTTAACCTGCTAAGTATACTATTCACTCCATTCCTTAAGCTCTTTTATGAAACTGAAGAGATTTGAGTTAGCTACTGAATTTAACACCAGGCTCCAGGGAAGAGTGCTATATGAAGCTGCATAATAAAAAATTTACTGCATTAAAACGTTCTCATGCACAACACAATCAACTTCATTTCTTACCAAGTTATGCCTAATTACAGAAAAAAATTTCAAATTTTTAGTGTTATAAAATCATCTATATGTATCCTTTCTTTTTGGACAAGAAAATAAAATTTTCATACTCTAAACCTAATTTATTATACATTGCATTCAAATTTTTCAGACAATCACTAGATCTATGTTATGTAATAATTAGAATAGATAATTTAACAGATAACTTTTTCTAGAATTTAATATGTTTGTATTTGAAATCCAGTATGCATCAATTTAGAACTTGAGATTTTTATCTACAAACGTTAAGTTACATCTTTCTACTTAAAGCATGCTCATTTAAAAATCCCTTTAGGTCTTCCCTGCTGTCTCAGTGGTAAAGAATTCTCCTGTGATACAGGAAATGCAGGTTGGATTCTTGGGTGGGGAAGATCCCCTGGAGAAGAAATGGCAGCCCACTCCAGTATTCTTGCTTGGGAAATCCCATGAACAGATGAGTCTGGTGAGCTACAGTCTATGGAGTTGCAAAAGAGTCAGACATAACTTAGAAACTAAGTTCAGTTCAATCATGTCCGACTCTTTGCAACCCCATGGACTGTAGCACGTGAAGTTTCCCTGTCCATCATCAACCCCTGGAGCTTGCTCAAAGTCATAACCATTGAGGCAGTGATGCCATCCAACTGTATCATCCTCTGCCGTCCCCTTCTCCTCCTGCTCTCAATCCTTCCCAGCATCAGGGCCTTTTCAAAGGAGTCAGCTCTTCATATCAGGTGGCCAAAATATTGGAGTTTCAGCTTCAGCATCAGTCCTTCCGATGAATATTCAGGACTGATTTCCTTTAAGACTGACTGGTTGGATCTCCTTGCAGTCCAAGAAACTAACTAAACAACAACACAAAAATACTTTATGTGTAAATGTTTATTTTTTAAAACCTGTGTAGGAGAGATAAAGATAGGAGTAAAGATAACAAGACAGACTCTAACCACATGCAATTCAAAAATCACGAGGGAAACCTTTATATGAGCAATAGTAATAGCGAAGTGAAAGTGTTAGTTGCTCAGTTGTGTCTGACTCTTTTTGACCTCACAAACTGTAGTCCATCAGGCTCCTCTGTCCATGGAATTTTCCAGGCAAGAATACTGGAGTGGGTTGCTATTTCCTTATCCAAGGGGTCTTCCCGACCCAGGGATTGAACCCAGGTCTCCTGCAATGCAGGCAGATTCTGAGCCAATAGTAATAGTAGCTAAACTTTATTGAGCACTTAACTCAGTGCCAAGCACTAAGGGCCTTAAGTGCACCAGCTAACATTATAGACACCAGAAATCTAAACATAAACAATAAACACTATTATTATCTTGGTGTTCCCAGATAGTAAGCTGAGAGTTAGGGAAACTGAATCATTACTCATAATAAGGAGTAGCTGTAAGTTCTGGATTCATCCTAAGCCAATACCCTAAAGCAGATATAATGCCCACTGTATAGAAAATGCAAACACGGGGCTCCTAGAGCACCAGAAAGGAAGCAGTTAATTTTGTTTCTTGAGATCAGGGAATACTCTAAAGAAGTTCTTATGATATATCTTTGAGGCTCCCAACAACAGCAACATTTAAAAGTGCTCACTATGTGTCAGATATTACTCTAAGACTTTACACATATTAAACTCATTCAACACTTAGGGCAATCCTGTGTGGTAGAGACTCTTGGTATCTCCATTATAGTAATGAGGATATGAACTGAAAGATAGAGAGATCAAATGGCTTATCCAAGGTCACACAGCTAGGAAGTCCTAGAGCCAAGATTCTCAGCAAAGCAGTTTGGCTTCAGGGCCATCATAATTAACTTCTGGGCTGAAGAGCTGGATGAATACTGAGCATCAACATTTTGAAGTCACTGTGGTTATTTTAAATATTTTAATTTAGTGATTCAATTTTTCAACAATTGATCACAGAATTGTAATTCTCATAAAGGTTGTGATGATCAGAATTGTTAACCTCTCTGATTTTCAATTTCTAAATTAGTGCGTGAAAATGAAATCTTAATGCTTACCAGAGTTATTGTGAAATTTCAGTATATGAATATGAAAATTCTTTACAAACTGCAAAGCGCATGCAAAATTTAGAGAGCTATTATCATTCCACTAACTAGGCATAGAAGTAAAAAGTTTAGAAGTCCAAAAGGGCAATTGCTGCTAAGTCGCTTTAGTCGTGTCCGACTCTGTGTGACCCCAGAGACAGCAGCCCACTAGGCTCCCCCATCCCTGGGATTCTCCAGGCAAGAACACTGGAGTGGGTTGCCATTTCCTTCTCCAATGCCTGAAAGTGAAAAGTGAAAGTGAAGTCGCTCAGTCGTGTCTGACTCTTAGTGACCCCATGGACTGCAGCCTATCAGGCTCCTCCATCCATGGGATTTTCCAGGCAAGAGTACTGGAGTGGGGCGCCATTGCCTCCTCCAAAGGGCAATTAGAGGATTAGAAAGCTAAAACGTAGAGTGTATGGAGGTGGATGATCATATACATGGAACTGAAGGTCACCTTTTGAAGGATCTTGATTGCCATGCTAAAACGTTTCTTAATTAGAATCTGAGAATAAATACAGCATTTCTGACCAGAAGAGATATTTGATCCTCTCTGTGCTTTGAAAATAACAGTTTGGGCAATGATTTGAAATGGGAGATCATGGAAAGAGGAAGACCAGTCAAGACCAGTCTATCTCCTATGAAAGTCTAGTTTAGAAAAGGCAGGGACTGGACCAAAGCTTGACATTGAGTAGAAAGAAAAGAACAAGAAAGTCCAAGATATCGCAGAAGCCAAACTAACCTGACTCCATGGTTTGGAGGCTGAGGAAAGAGAAGCAAGATATTCAGAAGTTTTGTCTTGGCAATTGAGTATGTTTCAGGAAAGGGGTCTAATCAGGTTTATTTAGCCTATTCATTCATTTAGCAAGTATTTATTGAGTACCTCCTAATTCTAGCACTGTTCCAGGTATTGCTGTCATGTGCTATCACTGTTCATCCTCATTGACAACTTTTTCATTAATCCATTCATCTTTAAGTATTTTGAGCACTGTGTTAATGAAGAAGCTCCCCAACAGTATAAGTAGCTGATCCGAGGCAATATATCGCATGGAGTCGAGAGTCCAAACTTACTCATCTGCCTCTTCCTACTATACCTCAGCTGTGTAGGGCAGATACTAGGTTTCATTTCAGGCACATTAAGTTTCAGGATTCTGTGGAATGTTAGAAATGCTGAGTTCTCATGCAATTGAAAAAAAAAAATCAAGACACAGAGTTACTACTTGGATCTATACTGGGGATGGCTTAAGGCTTTTAAAATCTTGCATTAAAGGAGAGAATTGAAATGAATTCTGAAGATTTTTTTTTAAAGAGCCAACTAAGTTCAAATATAGTCTAATGCATACTCAGGATTTTGTATAAGGTTTTATTTTACCTACTTACCCAGACAAAAAATCATCTCCATATCTGTGAGTCCTGTGACCCTGACAACTGTATCATCCTTATCTTTGTATCCCAGCATCTATAATAATGTTTGTTATACAATTGTCAATCAACAAACATTTGACAAATGAATGAAATACTGAAAAAGGAACAAATGAGGGAATAAAGCAAATAGGATGATGTGGAAAGAGCACATGGCTGGAGGTGGAGAATTAAGTTTCCCGTATTTATATATGTGACCCTTGTTTACTCATTTTTAAGGAGGTAAGCCATAATACGTGCTGTGCCTATCTTTTGGGGTTGTGTGAAAGATGAGTTAATTTTGACAAGCTGTGAGCATCTATGGGGGCTTCCCTGATGGCTCAGATGGTCAAGATTCTGCCTGCAATGCAGGCGACCCAAGTTTGATCCCTGGATTGGGAAGATCCCTTGGAGAAGGGAATGGATACCCATTCTAGTATTCTTGCCTGGAGAAAGCCATGGACAGAGGAGCCTGTTGGTCTATGGTCCATGAAGTCACAAAGAGTCAGACACGACTGAGCAACTAACACAAGCATCCATGGTGTATCTGTTGTGTACCAGGTACTGTGCCAGGAATAGGGACCTACCAAGATGAATAACAAGATTCCTGCCTTCAAGAGTTCACATTGGAAAAGCAAATGAAGCTAATAATAAAAATGCAAGGCTATGACCAATGAACAAAGGGAAAGAGAAGCATCTATTTATGTGTATGTTATCAGGAAAGCCTTAGGAGAGGAGGTTGGCATGGGAGATGTAAAACGTATGAAGCATTGCCCACATGTAATGGAGCCTGGTAGGCTGCAGTCCATGGGGTCACTAAGAGTCAGGCACTACTGAGCGACTTCACTTTCACTTTTCATTTTCCTGCATTGGAGAAGGAAATGGCAACCCACTCTAGTATTCTTGCCTGGAGAATCCCAGGGACAGAGGAGCCTAGTGGGCCGCCGTCTATGGGGTCGCACAGAGTCAGACACGACTGAAGCGACTTAGCAGCAGCAGCAGCAATATAGCTGTATTTTCAAACTAGTACTAGTTGTTAGCATATGCACATTCTATTTATTTTAATTCAGATATTCCAGAGTTTAACCTGTGCATCTAAGGACATTTTCCTAACACCCATCAATTCTCAACATAGGCATAAAGAGAAGGTTGTGAGTCTGATTGTCAGAAGTGCAGAGTTGAAGTTTCAGCTCCACAGCAAAGTTGCTCTGCTACTGCACACAAGCATACTGTGTGAGACCAGAAAATTAAAGTAGATGCATTGCATGAAAGCACTGTACAAATTTTAGAATACCATATAAAATGTCATATGGGGGAAATGCTAACCATTATGAACATGCTTTTATCAGCAGCTTAGGGCTATAATTGCTCAGTATTTATAGTAAACCAATCAAATGCTAATAAATCCTGAATCTATACCTTAAACTTATTTTCAAAATTATCCTCAAGTGTGATGATCTGATGCTATTGACACAAGACACATGAGATCATATTACTGCCACCATCATCTGGTTGCCATGGTAACCATAGCAGGCTGGCAAGAAAGCTCCCTGACAGTTGAATTGGAAAGAACAAGAAAACTCAGCCCACTTCCTGCATTAAATGAATTACAATACATGTAAAGAAAGAAAAGAAAATTGCTACCCTTTAATCAACTGCTTTTATTTTTTTATACTTATAAGGAATACAGAGCAAATAGGGGACCTCACTTTCCCACACACTGGGTTTCAGTGCTTTCTTGAGGTTGGAAGGTGGCATTTAGGTACTGGCTAAAAAAAAAAAAAAAAAAAAACCCTTAAAATACACATTAGCTTATGTAATAGTCTCCTCTTAGGCTTGTGCAATATTAGGCGGCAGCTGAGTCAAGCCTCTTTCATGTCTCTGGATTCAGAGCCAAAATAGAAAGCTAGGTGGACAGTAGCAAAAGTATCCTTCCAGCCTGAGAAATAGAAATGATACTTTAAAGAAATACCTTTTAATATTACATAAGTCAAATAGTGAACACCTAGGGAAAAAAGACTCACTTTTTCTTTCATTTGTAAATCTTTGATACCATTAGAAAATTTTGTATTTGGTATCCTTGCTACATTTGAAATGAATTTTATGTGAGCAAAGGGAGCAAACACTTCTATAGTCAGGTTGTCATTTTCAAATTCGGTGCTGCTCAGTAAACACTTTCTGAGCTCTGGCTACCAGCCAGGTGCTAAGGACACCAGGTGAATGTAAGACATGGTCCTTGTCCTGCCCATCTCCTGAGGGCGCAGATGTGTGGGCAGAGAGGTTCCATACACTATGCTGAGAGCAAGGATGAATGGAGGTTTGTGCAGAGTGCTCCTGGGAAACAGAGAAAGGACATCTTCATTTGAATGGAGGGTCAAAAATGGCCACCTGGAGAAGGAGGTGCCTGAGTTGAGTCTAGAAAGAAGCATAATGGGGTAATTAATACAGTGAAACAATGTCAATTCTCATTGAGTTTTTTGGGTTTTTTTAATCATTTCACCCTCTTGAATTACTTAAATTAAAGGAAGCTGCCCCCTCAGAGTAAAAATTCATAACCTACTTGAATAAATTCAACATCCTCATTACTGACAAAAGTCATATTTCTGAAAGAACACTTTAGTGTTCTAACATTTCTAGAAATGCTATTATTTTTCAAACCAAGGAACAAAGAAGCTTCCTGCTTTATATTAGTGTATAAAAACAAAATGAATTTTTATTCTTTGCTTAATTTAAGCTTGACTTGGTGGCACAAAAGAAATGAACATTAAAAGGGTAAATGAATAAATGACCTAGAATGATGATAAATATTTTAGAACTCTTCATAATATAATTCTCCAATCAGTGCTTGCACTTCTGTCTCCACAGCAGAAAATGTCAGTTTTTATCCAAGAGACTCTTGGCATGATCTCTTGGCTGCCTTTGATATCAGGCAGGATGTATTTCTATGATAGAATTTATTCCCAACTGCACCAGGCTTATCTGATTTTATGGTGGTAATTTTGCCCCTTCTTAAAAATCTAATTTGTTTTATCCTGTACTGATAACACCACTCAGTAAGAGATAATTGACCAGTACCCCAGCAATAAAAAGTTCAAATCTATTCATGAACTCATGTCTTCACTTTCAGTTTCTCGTCTGTCTGACAATATCTAGCCAGGTTTCAACTTTGCTGTGAGAATGATTTAAAAGCAAAGCAAAAAAGACCACCTGGATAAGTAATAGTCATGTGGGAATCTACTCTGGACCCAGAGCTGACTCTCTTTCTTATATTTATGTTTATGGTTCAAATCTGCATGTGATTTATGTTCCGATGCTAATTCATTGAGCTTTGGCCAGTAAGTTACCATCTCTGGGCTTTATATTCCTTACCTTAAAGTGGGGATAATAGTACCACACACCTGAGGACTTACCTGGCAGTCCTGCATTTAAGACTCTGTGCTGCCAGTGCAGGGTTTGAGCCCTGGTCAGGGAACTAAGATCCCACATATCACGTGGAGTGGCCAAAAGATTTTTAAAAAGAAAATAGTATCACACAGGGCTGGCTCTCTTTCTTAAAGGGTTGCTGTGAGGGTTCAGTGATCTTCAGTTCAGTTCAGTTCAGTGGCTCAGTCGTGTCCGACTCTTTGCGACCCCATGGATTGCAGCACGCCAGGCCTCCCTGTCCATCACCATCTCCCGGAGTTCACTCAGACTCATGTCCATTGAGTCAGTGATGCCATCCAGCCATCTCATCCTCTGTCATCGTTTTCTCCTCCTGCCCCCAATCCCTCCCAGCATCAGAGTCTTTTCCAATAAGTCAACTCTTTGCATGAGGTGGCCAAAGTACTGGAGCTTCAGCTTTAGCATCATTCCTTTCAAAGAAATACCAGGGCTGATCTCCTTCAGAATGGACTGGTTGGATCTCCTTGCAGTCCAAGGGACTCTCAAGAGTCTTCTCCAACACCACAGTTCAAAAGCATCAATTCTTCGGCGCTCAGCCTTCTTCACAGTCCAACTCTCACATCCATACATGACCACAGGAAAAACCATAGCCTTGACTAGACGGACCTTAGTCGGCAAAGTAATGTCTCTGCTTTTGAATATACTATCTAGGTTGGTCATAACTTTTCTTCCAAGGAGTAAGCGTCTTTTAATTTCATGGCTGCAGTCACCATCTGCAGTGATTTTGGAGCCCAAAAAAATAAAGTCTGACACTGTTTCTACTGTTTCCCCATCTATTTCCCATGAAGTGATGGGGCCAGATGCCATGATCTTCGTTTTCTGAATGTTGAGCTTTAAGCCAACTTTTTCACTCTCCTCTTTCACTTTCAACAAGAGGCTTTTTAGCTCCTCTTCACTTTCTGCCATAAGGGTGGTGTCATCTGCATATCTGAGGTTATTGATATTTCTCCCAGCAATCTTGATTCCAGCTTGTGTTTCTTCCAGTCCAGCATTTCTCATGATGTACTCTGCATATAAGTTAAATAAGCAGGGTGACAATATACAGCCTTGACGTACTCCTTTTCCTATTTGGAACCAGTCTGTTGTTCCATGTCCAGTTCTAACTGTTGCTTCCTGACCTGCATACAGATTTCTCAAGAGGCAGGTCAGGTGGTCTAGTATTCTCATCTCTTTCAGAATTTTCCACACTTTATTGTGATCCACACAGTCAAAGGCTTTGGCATAGTCAATAAAGCAGAAGTAAATGTTTTTCTGGAACTCTCTTGCTTTTTCCATGATCCAGCGGATGTTGGCAATTTGATCTCTGGTTCCTGATCTTAGTAAGAATCAAATGTTTCACCAGTGTTGGGGACTAACAGATATTCCTGGTCATGGTCATACTCATTGTAGATCAGAGCACCTGTGCATGACTTACTGTGTTGGTTAGAAACATGAAGACAACTACCTAGCCTTCTATGCTGACTCTGAAACTTCCCAACTGAGTGACCTTAGTCATGCCACCTTACATCTCTGTGCCTCTGCTTTCCCTATTTAAAAGGGGGACAAATGAATAAATAAATAGCAATATTATTATTTATACACATTTTGAATCCCTAAAACAATCATGCAAAGTAGGCAACATTATCTCTGTTTCATAGAGAAAGAAACTAAAGATCCAGAGAAGATAACTTCCCCAGGCACATAGGTAGAAAACTGTGGATTGGACCTCTGTCTTTGGTGTGTCTGTCCCTGGTGCTATCCCACCCTACGCTGCTGCATGGAGCTCAGGGTCTGGCACACAAGGAGTTTCATCCATTCATTTACTTTCTGTTCATTGCACTGCCATTATGTGTTGGTCAAGGCAACCATTAGCTCACTGAGCCTGTAATAAGATTGACTACTTGAACCAATTAGCTTTCTTTGTTTTTTTCATAGCAACAGGGGTTCTGAGAGACTACTGTAGAGGCTGGGCAAGTTCTGTTAGGTGAAAAACAGTAGAGAAAGGTCCAGAGCTTGGGAAAATTCTGCAGCCCAGGGGGAGTTTCTTTATCAGCCAGGGAGCAGCCCTCAGAGCAGGGTGAGAGGAGGAAGCAGCTGGAGACAGACCACTAGCTCACAGTTTGGCTTCAATGGCTACTGGCATGACGGGAGAAATTTCTTGCTTGTTGACAGAAATGACTTCTTTGAGGCCATCTCCTTCCCTTCCTCTGTCCCCACGAGTGATCAGTGCCATATATCTGACTTTAAATGTTGTTCATTCCATGACTATTTTCTCCCTGGTGCTCTCTCAGTTTCTGAAAGTCCCTGGAGAAGAACCATATCATACCCACAGAATGTCCTCTAGAAAGATGATTCTTTTCTCTTTTCCCTTTCCCTGTTAATATCTGTTAGTTTCCCTTTTTACTCTCTTCTGTGTTTTAAACTCTGCTTCCTTTTCTTATCAACCATTTCTCTAGTCACCTGTCTTATTACATGCTCTCTTTTAAGCTCAATTCCTATTCAGTTCAGTTCAGTTCAGTTGCTCAGTCACGTCCAGCTCTTTGCAACCCCAAGGACTACAGCATGCCAGGCTGCCTTGTTCATCACCAACTCCCATAGCTTACTCAAACTCATGTCCATCAAGTCAGTGATGCCATCCAACCATCTCATTCTCTGTCATCCCCTTCTCCTCCCGCCTTCAATCTTTCCCAGCCTCAGGGTCTTTTCAAATGAGTTAGTTCTTCACATCAGGTGGCCAAAATATTGGAGTTTCAGCTTCAGCATCAGTCCTTCCAATGAATACTCAGGACTGATTTCCTTTAGGATGGACTGACTGGATCTCTTTGCAGTCCAAGGGACTCTCAAGAGCCTTCTCCAACACCACAATTCAAAAGCATCAATTCTTTGGCACTCAGCTTTCTTTGCAAATCCTATTGCAATATCCATAAATAAAATTGTCAACTTTAAAAGCAAAAACAAACAACATAAACACTACCTTGTTTTTCTATTTATAATTTTACTATTTCTAGTCTATTTTCCCCAAATTAGTACACAACTCAATGATCATGATCACTCAACATTATTTTCTATTCTTTTGCATGCATCCCACTCCTTTTCTCAGAGCTCCAATTCCTGAAGGCATTTTTTTCCCGAGTAGATCATGTTTTAAGTTCATTCTTTAAATGTTTATTGGCCATATACTGTATGTTAGTTACTGTGCTAACCACTGGGGATACTAGACAGACTAAGTTTATATCCTCGAGGAATATAGTCTCATTTAAGAGACAGAGACTTGCATCACTAGCTAAAATGCACTATGATCAGTGCATGGAAGTTTGCACAAGTGCATTTTCTGTCATAGTGGGTTATCTTCACAATATATTTCAGAATCATTGTCTATCATGATGGTGCAATGAAAAAAAAATGTTGGATAGAAGTCAAAGGGGTCATAAATAATGCTTTTATAGTTACTGGCTATGTTATCTGGATTTGACTGCTGATCCTCACATTCTCATCTACAAGAGAATGAACCAATTCTTTGTTCTTCCTATTCTTTCTGGAAGAGCTGGGGAAAGTTCAATGAGAAATATATAGAGATAGAGATATCCTGGATCTTAAAGGATGAGTTAAGGTTAATGTCTCTACAGTTAAAAATATATTTTAAAATCACTGTATGTTTTTATTTCTTTCTTCCTGTAGTTTCTATTCTTTAGATATCTGTGTTATTTATCTACTCAGATCTCCCTGTGCCTTTCTGGGAGCATTCCCCTGCAGAAATTCATCTTCTTACTGCAGTGTCAGAGAGAAAGAAACTGAATTCCAAGAAGATTGTGGCTAACCTGTAAGTGAGCCTGTGTTAGAATTCACTCAGGTGTTCCAGTCTGCAACCTAGACCTGGCAATTTCTCTCAGGCTCAATCTTGATGCAAGGCCTGTCTTATTTAGTTATTAGCTTCAACAGAATCCTCTGAGTATAAAGATTAATAACAGTGTATAGGTATTTCTGTTTTCATTATCCCATAGTTGGGTCTAACAATACAAAATGTAATACCAGGTTTCTTTCCATAGAAATAGTTATCCCCAAAGACAGTCCTTGGGAAGTTATGGAAATTACCTCTAGCTAACATTTTCATTTGTGCTTCATTTATAAATTTAAAGCAACATGGTCAAGGTTCCCAACTTATTATCTGGTATTCCAGCTGGCTCCTCTGTGCAGGGATATGCTCAGTTTCCTGTTCTCTTTTACGGGGCATCATTACTCAAACAGGTAGAGTGTAGCTGCTGCCCATAAGAAATGGCTCCTGGGAAATATGTAAAAGTGGAACAATGGGGTTACCATCCATTATGTTTTCCAATTTGTTCATTCATTTCAATAGCCTGATTTATTTTAATTATTTCAGCTACAGTATCCATCATTATGCTGTCATAGAGGTGGAGGAAACACTATCACAAGACAGATATCTGGATCCATATTCTTGCTCTAATAGTTATTCTCAAAATAGCTACCTATCAGCCTTTGCTGTCCAGTGAAATAATACAACCAAAAGCTGAATTTAAAAATGCTCTACAGTGTATGCCATGATTCTGACTATAATTATCAGTCACTAAATTTGAACATTAAAAGACACCTTTGGAAACTGGCAACAACTATAAAGGCACTCTTTGCCCATTCCTACCACATTTATTATTTCTATTGTTCAATGATATTGTCTCAGTACTTTTAAAATATTGTGTTAATACATAATCCAAACTGTTATTTAGAAGCATACATTGCTTTATATCATTCAAATGTAGGAGAATCTTCTGACCGTGGTCCCAGTACTAAGATTCTAACAATGAACTAGTAGCCTCTCAGTTACTTTCAGAGTTAAACTTTGGAGCACATAGTGGTGTCTCAGCTATGAGTAGTTCTAATCTAGGCTTTTTTTTTTTTTTATCCCATGTGTTTTTTCCATTATACCATGATCCTGACATTACTTTGCCAACAAAGGTCTGGCTAGTCAAGGCTATGGTTTTTCCAGTGGTCATGTATGGATGTGAGAGTTGGACTGTGAAGAAGGCTAAGCACCGAAGAATTGATGCTTATGAACTGTGGTGTTGGAGAAGACTCTTGAGAGTCTCTTGGACTGCAAGGAGATCCAACCAGTCCATTCTGAAGGAGATCAGCCCTGGGATTTCTTTGGAAGGAATGATACTAAAGCTGAAACTCCAATATTTTGGCCACCTCATGTGAAGAGTTGACCCATTGGAAAAGACTTTGATGCTGAGGGATTGGGGGCAGGAAGAGAAGGGGATGACAGAGGATGAGATGGCTGGATGGCATCACTGACTTGATGGACATGTGTTTGGATGAACTCCGGGAGTTGGTGATGGACAGGGAGGCCTGGCGTGCTGCAATTCATGGGGTCACAAAGAGTCGGACATGACTGAGCGACTGAACTGAACTGAACTGATATTCCCAGAAACCACTCATTTCTAGGGGACCAGTTCCAAATTTGGATCTTGATCTTAATCAACCTCCTCAAAATCAGGCTGCTGTTGCTGTTTAGTCACTAAGTTGTGTCTGACCCTTTGTAACCCCATGAACTGTAGCCTACCAGGCTCCTCTGTCCATGGGATTTCCCAGGCAAGAATACTGGAGTGGGTTGCTATTTCCTTCTCCAGGAGATCTTCAGACCCGTGGATTGAACCTGCATCTCCTGCATTGTAGGTACATTCCTTACCACTGAGTCACCTAGGAAGTCCACTAAGTGCATATGAAAATCAGGTTACCGCCAATTATTTCATTCCTGGACACAAAGCTCCATGAGAACAAGGGCCATGCCTGATTTTCTTAACACACCTGTCTCTAGGGCCTAAAATAGCACCAGGAAGTACTAGTAAGTAAAATTTTGTTGTGTGACTGAAATGAAAAGCAGAGAACTGCATTGCCTGTTACCTTGTATTGTCTACAGAACACGAAAGCAATCCTCTTCAGTTCAGTTCAGTTCCATTCAGTCGCTCAGTCATGTCCGACTCTTTGCGACCCCATGAATCACAGCACTCCAGGCCTCCCTGTCCAGCACCAACTCCAGAGTTCACTCGGACTCTCTTCCATCAAGTCTGTGATGCCATCCAGCCATCTCATCCTTGGTCGTCCCCTTCTCCTCCTGCCCCCAATCCCTCCCAGCATCAGGGTGTTTTCCAGTAAGTCAACTCTTTGCATGAGGTGGCCAAAGTACTGGAGTTTCAGTTTTAGCATCATTCCTTCCAAAGAAATCCCAGGGTTGATCTCCTTCAGAATGGACTGGTTGGATCTCCTTGCAGTCCAAGGGACTCTCAAGAGTCTTCTCCAACACCACAGTTCAAAAGCATCAATTCTTCGGCGCTCAGCCTTCTTCACAGTCCAACTCTCACATCCATACATGACCACAGGAAAAACCATAGCCTTGACTAGACGGACCTTAGTCGGCAAAGTAATGTCTCTGCTTTTGAATATACTATCTAGGTTGGTCATAACTTTTCTTCCAAGGAGTAAGCGCCTTTTAATTTCATGGCTGCAGTCACCATCTGCAGTGATTTTGGAGCCCAAAAAAACAAAGTCTGACACTGTTTCTACTGTTTCCCCATCTATTTCCCATGAAGTGATGGGGCCAGATGCCATGATCTTCGTTTTCTGAATGTTGAGCTTTAAGCCAACTTTTCCACTCTCCTCTTTCACTTTCAACAAGAGGCTTTTTAGCTCCTCCTCACTTTCTGCCATAAGGGTGGTGTCATCTGCATATCTGAGATTATTGATATTTCTCCCAGCAATCTTGATTCCAGCTTGTGTTTCTTCCAGTCCAGCATTTCTCATGATGTACTCTGCATATAAGTTAAATAAGCAGGGTGACAATATACAGCCTTGACGTACTCCTTTTCCTATTTGGAACCAGTCTGTTGTTCCATGTCCAGTTCTAACTGTTGCTTCCTGACCTGCATACAGATTTCTCAAGAGGCAGGTCAGGTGGTCTGGTATTCCCATCTCTTTCAGAATTTTCCACAGTTTACTGTGATCCACACAGTCAAAGGCTTTGGCATAGTCAATAAAGCAGAAATAGATGTTTTTCTGGAACTCTCTTGCTTTTTCCATGATCCAGCGGATGTTGGCAGTTTGATCTCTGGTTCAAACAATCCCCAGTTATGGATGTGACTGGTGATAGAAGCAAGATCCGATGCTGTAAAGAGCAATATTGCATAGGAACCTGGAATGTCAGGTCCATGAATCAAGGCAAATTGGAAGTGTTTAACTCAGTTTAGGCAAATCAATCAAGAAATCCTGGAGAAAGTTATAAAAAGGAAGTAGCTAAGCAAAAACAATAGAGGAAGGGTGAAAAGAGAAAGAAAGGATTCTGGGCAAAGAAGGCAACACTGTAGAGGCCAAGAAGTGCAAGGATATACAACTCCCAGAAAAACCCTGAAAATACCATTCAACTCAGTATTATTGACAAGTATTTGGTATCTACTGTCTACCTAACCTTCTGCTAAGTATCATGGAAAGTATAAAAGATGTACACTAATATGTATGTTTCCTGGAGGATATATGACCTTATAGAATACTCAGAAGTGAAGACCTGAAAGAATAAAACAGACTTGGTCACATAGAATAAAGTGCCAAAATCAGGCCTACAGGATAATAAGTGTTAGAGAAGAGATATCAGTATTGCCTGGGACCGACTCCAGAGAAATGTGTTACAAAATATAACAGAAATAATAAATTACAGTCATTGTTGCTGTTTGCCACTTAATATGTTTTTAAAAGTAAAACCAACAAATAATTTCTGGGAACTTGCTTAACCTTGCTCACCAACCCCCTCCCCACCCCCCAACACACACACATTGACGCACACATTCCCATACAAGTTTCCCTCGTTTGACCTTTACCCTCTTTCACCTGAACTATTACAAACCTTCAGTTATAAAATAAATAAGACATGAGGATGTAATGTACAGCATGGTGACTATAGTTAATAATACTGTATTGCATATTGAAAGTTGTTAAGAGAACAGATCTTAAAAATTCTCTTCACAAAACACATTTTCTGGAAACTTGTGTCTGGTAACTAATCGTAACTAGACTTATTATGGTGATTATCTCAATATATATGACTGTCAAATCATCATGTTGTACACCTCAAACTAATATATGTCAATTATACCTCAAGGGGAAAACGTCCTCTTATCAGTCAACCTACCTCAAGTTTCATTCTTTTCAAATTTTCCCTCCATCTTGCTGTCAGTTATCTTCTTAAAACCCATATTCAATAGTATTCTGTATTAAAACCCTCAAAGGTTTTGAGGGCTTCCCGGTTTCTTACATAGCAAAGTCCAGTTTTATCTGCATATCTTTCAAGTTCTTTTCTTCTCTGGTTCCAGAAGACATGTCCAGCTTCATCCTCTTACCAACCACCCTGCCTTCCAGCCATGGTCTTTTACATATTTCTGCTTTCTCATTACTGTGCCTTCTGCCCATTAAAATCCTATTCACACTAAAAACCCACTCCTAAGTATTAATTAGTAATTAGATAATGTACTGGTGTTACATACATATCTATAGAATGCCCTACTGGATTTTGTATTCTTAGAAGACAAAGACTTTGTTTTGTCTTTGTTTACTTACCGCTAATTGCTAGCAAGTGTCTAATACATATTGAATTGAACTGATGTATTTTAGAGAATGTGATTATGTATCTGCATATGTGGGCTTCCCAGGTGGCTCAGTGGTAAAGAATCTGCCTGTCAAGTAGGAGACACAGATTTGATCCCTGGGTCAGGAAGATTTCCTGGAGAAGGAAATGACAACCCACTCCAGTATTCTTGCCTGGGAAATCCCATGGACAGAGGAGCCTGGAAGGCTACAGTCCACGGATCGCAAAAGATTCAAACAGGACTTGGTGACTAAACAACAACAACATCTCTATATGCATATATCTTTATCCATTTATCTATCCTCCAGGAGCTCACAGCCCATTAATTGGAGTAAGTAGCTATTATTTACAATGCGCTGTCACTGCTGGAACAGATAATAAAAGCATGTACCTGCCCTGAAGGGATTTAATAGTTTAGTGAAAAATATATATACATATGAGTGAGTCAAAGAGATTTAAAAAATGAAGAGACTATTATAAACAGTGCCGCTATGAACATTGGGGTACACATGTCTCTTTCAATTCTGGTTTCCTCGGTGTGTATGCCCAGCAGTGGGATCGCTGGATCATAAGGCAGTTCTATTTGCAATTTTTTAAGGAATCTCCACACTGTTATCCATAGTGGCTGTACTAGTTTGCATTCCCACCAACAGTGTAAGAGGGTTCCCTTTTCTCCACAGCCTCTCCAGCATTTACTGCTTGTTGACTTTTGGATCGCAGCCATTCTGACTGGCATGAAATGGTACCTCATTGTGGTTTTGATTTGCATTTCTCTGATAATGAGTGATGTTGAGCATCTTTTCATATGTTTGTTAGCCATCTATATGTCTTCTTTAGAAAAATATCTGTTAAGTTGTTTGGCACATTTTTTGATTGGGTCGTTTATTTTTTTGGAATTGAACTACAGGAGTTGCTTGTATATTTTTGAGTTAATTCTTTGTTGCTTTGCTTGCTATTATTTTCTCCCATTCTGAAGGCTGTCTTTTCACCTTGCTTATAGTTTCCTTTGTTGTGCAGAAGCTTTTAATTGTAATTAGATCCCATTTGTTTATTTTTGCTTTTATTTCCAGTATTCTGGGAGGTGGATGTGTAGCAAAACGAATACAGTGTTGTAAAGCAAAACAAACTAAAAAAATTAAAATTAATTTTAAAAAAAATGAAGAGACAAAATTGAAAAAAAGAAAGGCATTAGGGCAATTGGTTGGTTGATTGAATCCTTTCTTGTTCTAAAAGTATTTGAAATAGCTTGGGAAAGAACATAAAGACATCAAATAGCTTAAAATGCATAGGCGAGATGAAAGCAAAGCAGAGATAAGGGGTATCGCTTGAACTGGACCTTGAAAGATCAATAGAACTCCCAATATTGCAAGAAAAAACTTGAAGGTGAGGACATAAGAAGTTGAGATAGGAAAGAGAGATGTTGGAGGAGTTCATGTTTGAGTCCACTCAAAACAGGAAGGGACCTTGTGAGACTGAGGGATGTAGACGTAAGATTAGAGACTTGGAGAACTGTTACCAGGGAAATGATTTTTTTTTTTTTTTTCAAGAAAAGGATTGGCCATAAAGTGTACTCTATCAGCAGTTAGATAGTGGTAATCTAGAGTTGGACTGTGAAGAAGGCTGAGCGCAGAAGAATTGATGCTTTTGAACTGTGGTGTTGGAGAAGACTCTTGAGAGTCCCTTGGACTGCAAGGAGATCCAACCAGTCCATTCTGAAGGAGATCAACCCTGGGATTTCTTTTGAAGGAATGATACTAAAACTGAAGCTCCAGTACTTTGGCCACCTTATGCGAAGAGTTGACACATTGGAAAAGACCCTGATGCTGGGAGGGATTGGGGGCAGGAGGAGAAGGGGACGACCAAGGATGAGATGGCTGGATGGCATCATGGACTCAATGGACGTGAGTCTGAGTGAACTCTGGGAGTTGGTGATGGACAGGGAAGCCTGGCGTGCTGCGATTCATGGGGTTGCAAAGAGTCCGACACGACTGCACGACTGAACTGAACTGAACTGAGAGAACTCATTCAGCAGAGTTGCCTGACTTTTTGACAGTTTCATAGCTCAGTTCAGTAATAGAGATGGCCTGAGGAATTGACAAGTGCCCAGGACAGGAGAAGTACCAGTAGTGAAGGACCCAGCTGATGCTCCAGTACTTTGGCCACCTTATGCGAAGAGTTGACACATTGGAAAAGACCCTGATGCTGGGAGGGATTGGGGGCAGGAGGAGAAGGGGACGACCAAGGATGAGATGGCTGGATGGCATCATGGACCAATGGACGTGAGTCTGAGTGAACTCTGGGAGTTGGTGATGGACAGGGAAGCCTGGCGTGCTGCGATTCATGGGGTTGCAAAGAGTCCGACACGACTGCACGACTGAACTGAACTGAACTGAGAGAACTCATTCAGCAGAGTTGCCTGACTTTTTGACAGTTTCATAGCTCAGTTCAGTAATAGAGATGGCCTGAGGAATTGACAAGTGCCCAGGACAGGAGAAGTACCAGTAGTGAAGGACCCAGCTGAGCACAGGGTTCTGCGTCCCCCCGCCAGCTCACATCCTTCCCTCCAGACACAGAGGAATTGCTCTCTTACTACCTCCACCAGTTTTCTTTCTCCTCGCCTGCTTCTCAGTTTCCCATTCCTCTAGTATTCTCCTTTCTTCTGCCTGTAAACTTGCTTAAGTGCCTCCTATTCTTTAGAGAACTGAGAGGAAAAAAAGGAAACAACTCACCCTTGATTCTTGTCCTTCTCCAGCTGTGCTCCAAATTTTTTTCTCCCTTACTCAATTTTCTCTAAAGAGTAGTCTATATTTGCTGTCTCCACACTTTTTATTTCACAGTCCTCTTCAATCTAGCTTTTGTTCCTACAGTTCTGAGCAGGCTCCTCCTGTGATCCATCCTGAGCAGCTCTATAATTACCAAATCAAAAGACCTTTCCCCCTTCTTTCAGGATCGCTCTACCATATTTAACCACCGGTTCATGTCCTCATTTGTGGAACTCTACTCTCTTGGCTTCTGTGACAACATTTTTCTCTCTCCTCATTACCTTTCTCTTTCTTTTTCCTCTATCATGGTTTCCCCATGGGTGCATTCATCCATCTCATAGTTACAGCTGCCACTTAGATCTTGATCCTCCCCAAATCTACAACTCCAACCCAAACTTCTCCCTAAGCATGAGCTTCCTCTGCCTGCTGAAATCTGTACCTGCCAGTTTCATAGACACTTAACCAGGTATACAACGGGATACACCATTCTTCCCCACTGCACCTCCAAAATCTCCACCTCTTCTTGAAGTCATTTCTCACCTGACCTTTAGCAATCAGTCACCTAAACAGCCCTCCTTGCCTCTCCCTTCTACTGACTTCTACATTTAATCAATAATAAGTTCAGACAGCTTTAATTCTTTCGTATGCCTTTAGTACAAAATCACCAGAGCTACTACTGCTCTCCTACAGACCTCCATTATCTCTTGTATTATTGCTGCAAGAGCTTAACAGGCTCTAGCTTCTAATTTCCACTTTCATCCTTTCAAATCCACTCTTCAAATAGCCAGTGGAGCATGCTCTCTAAGTTGTAAAGGCAACCATCTCCCTTCCAGGGATAAAACCATTCATTGGCTGCCCAGTGTTACAGGATGAAGCCCACTTGCTATCATCGTTTGCAAGGCTCCTTGCTTGTTCTTTCCCTACCTATTTTTCCATCCTAGTTAATAGCAAACAATCGCTGGTTTTCACTCTCACTACACTCTTTCTTGCCTCAGTGCCTTTGCTCATGATATAACCAATCCATGCAAAATCCCTTTCTCCCTCCTCTACTACTTTCTATATCCTGGCTTCCTTTTACTCATCACTTAGTAGGTAACAGAGATGTCGCCCTCCTGAAAACATCTATTGTGATCCATGCCTATGTATTTCAGGGATCTTTTCTCTGTATAACCATAAATATTGCACTTGCTGTCAGAGAAAATAATTGTCAACTTATGTTCCTGTCTTCATTCCCACCCAACCCTCATTAACTTTGAGCTCCTTAGAAGAGAATGCCTTAATCACATTTGAACCCTCAATGCTTAACAAAATGTGTGCAGTGTGGTAAGCACTCAGTATGTGTTGTGAAATGATAGTATAAGTGAAAGAGAGAAAGGAGAGAGAAAGAAAGGAAGGAAGGAAGAAAATGAGGAGCCCCAGAAGACCAGACAAGTTACTATATTTCTCATAATCCTCATAATGTTTAAGCCCACCCTTGGAACCACAAATGGAAAAGATATCTACTTAATGTCTGGTTGGAGCTGAGTGATCCCCACAGTTTTTAACAGCTTCCCGATAGCTCAGTTAGTTGGTAAAGAATCCACCTGCAATGCAGGAGACCCCGGTTTGATTCCTGGATCAGGAAGATCCCCTGGAGAAGGGATAGGCTATCTACTCTGTTATACTTGGGCTTCCCTTGTAGCTCAGCTGGTAAAGAATCTGCCTGCAATGAGGGAGACCAGTGTTTGATCCCTGGGTTAGGAAGATCCCCTGGAGAAGAGAAAGGCTACCCACTCCAGTATTCTGGCCTGGAGAATTGCATGGACTGTATAGTCCATGGGGTCACAAAGAGTCAGACACAACTGAGCGAATTTTACTTCACTTCACTTCACAGTTTTTAAGGAAATGGCCCCCATTTCTTCTTTCCCACCTTCTTGGAAAGGTAAAGATAAAACCACAAACAACCAGATAGAGTGAGCTGTTCATGCTTTGGTCCACTCATGCACCCTAACCGAGCTTGTAGACCTGCTGGTTACCTGTAGGTATGCCTGTGCAACAAAACAGGGACCAAGTAATTATGCAGAGATTACACAATGGGAATATACCCAGCTATACAATTTGGGATAGCTAGTACAAAATGAAAACATCAGGTTCCTTATTCAAAAAGTCAGGGGGTAAAAGTGTCATGAAAAGTACAAATAAAGCTTTTTACTTTTTATCTTAGTCTGGATTTGCCATGGTGTTCTTAATTTACTAGTTAATGTTCTGAGGAAAGAGAAGTTAAAATTTTATGTTATTAGCATGAATTTTGCCATTTGTTTTTATATTGGGCAATGACAATTTTAAATGCAAATATCAGAGCATTTACCCTGTAGGCAGAATCACCAGAAATACACAGTTCCCTACTTCACAGCTTTAATACAAAGGGTGCACTGAGCTGGCTGAAAGAGCTAACAACTAATCTCAAAAATATACAAGCAGCTTATGCAGCTCAACTCCAGAAAAATAAATGACCCAATCAAAAAATGGGCCAAAGAACTAAATAGACACTTCTCCAAAGAAGACATACGAATGGCTAACAAACACATGAAAAGATCTCAACATCACTCATTATCAGAGAAATGCAAATCAAAACCACAATGAGGTACCATTTCACACCAGTCAGAATGGCTGCGATGCAAAAGTCAACAAGCAATAAATGCTGGAGAGGGTGTGGAGAAAAGGGAACCCTCTTACACTGTTGGTGGGAATGCAAATTAGTACAGCCACTATGGAAAACAGTGTGGAGATTCCTTAAAAAATTGCAAATAGAACTGCCTTATGATCCAGCGATCCCACTGCTGGGCATACACACCGAGGAAACCAGAATTGAAAGAGACACGTGTACCCCAATGTTCATCGCGGCACTGTTTGTAATAGCCAGGACATGGAAGCAACCTAGATGTCCATCAGCAGATGAATGGATAAGAAAGCTGTGGTACATATACACAATGGAGTATTACTCAGCTATTAAAAAGAATACATTTGAATCAGTTTTAATGAGGTGGATGACGCTGGAGCCGATTATACAGAGTGAAGTAAGCCAGAAAGAAAAACATCAATACAGTATACTTACACATATATATGGAATTTAGAATGATGGTAATGATAAACCTGTACGCAAGACAGCAAAAGAGACACAGTTGTATAGAATGGCCTTTTGGACTCTGTGGGAGAGGGAGAGGGTGGGATGGGTTGGCAGAGTGGCAATGTAACATGTGTGATATCATAAGCGAAATGAATTGCCAGTCCAGGTTTGATGCAGGATGCAGGATGCTGGGGACTGATGCACGGGGATAATCCAGAGAGAGGGTGTGGGGCGGGAGGGTGGAGGAGGGGGTCGGGATTGGGAGTTCATGTACACTCATGGCTAATTCATATCAATGTGTAACAAAACGAATACAGTATTGTAAAGCAAAACAAACTAAAAAATAAAAATTAATTTAAAAAAAAAAAAAAAAGAGCTAACACAAGCCAAACTCAGGAAAGTTGAAAGTTGGCTAGAAGGAAGGAGAAGGCCCCCAGGCATAGAATCACCCCAAGGGAGCATACCCAGCCACAGGATACTTTGGGGAAAGCCAGGCCCTCACGGGCACCAGGGACTCTGCCCTCTAAAGGGTCTGGGAAGTCAAACCAGGTGTCTCCCTTTCACAAAGATCTGTCATCCCAACTTACGGGAGACAGACGTCCTCTGAGGATTTTTAAATCTTTGTGTTAGGATGTGCTTGGTACCTGGATCAAGGAAAAACTCCAGCCTGCTGCCTACCAAATGTCCCATGATACTGCCAACCAGTAGGGAATAGGGGATGCTATACCCTACCCTAAGGTGTGTAGAGAATAAGTGTCCAACCCTAACCCTCCCTCTGCCCCTGCCCAGACCCTGCCAGGGGTGGAGAGCAGAGTACAGCAATTTGGAGATCAAGTTTACTAGGGGTGTCCAATCAGTGCCCAGGGAGCTGTGAAGAGGTTTTCAGTGGAACTCATCCCTGGTAAGTGGTGAGAAACCCCAACACATACGCCATAATCCCATCAGTCTTCATGCACAAAATACAAATTCAAATTGTAAAGCAATTATACCCCAAAAAAATTAAAAAATAAAAATTCAAAGAAAAAAATTATGACAAATTTTAAGACAAGCAACCATAGAACATTAAACTCCAAATACAGGCCTCTTCTGAGCCTGAGGCCCTGCAGGACGCCCAATTAAGTGACTTGCCCATGGTCACAAAGCTAAGTAAATGGCAGAGCTAGGAATAAAACCTACAGTTTTTTCCACCACACATGCTGCCTCTTTCAGAATAGACTATTTCTGGCAAAAACAACATGAAACTAGAAGATTTACAGCTCTATGTTCCTAACAAAAAAGATAGGAGGAAAAAAAAATAGTTCCTAGCAGGCATACTTTATTTTTAGCAATTTTACTTTATAGTTTAGGAAGCAATTTCATAAACATTATGTACCACAGATCTAAAAGGTAGGCATCATTGTTATCTCCATTTTACACATACAGAAAGGAAGCTTAGTTGCCCGAAGTCACTCTGCTATTAAAGAGCAAAACTGTGGTGTGAACCCTGGATCTCCTCATTCCATATTCTTTTTATAATCTCCAATTCATTGGGAGAGATCATGGAAAAGAAGGTTAATGCAGACCACTGGGTCAGCAGGGGACATTCCATCCATCTGATCTCTATGAGGCATCTCCATGTGGCAGACACTTGCCTAGGCACTATGGGATGTGAGGCATCTGGTTATCTGCTTCCATCATCCACTCTATTGCCACCTTGGTTGCCACAGCAACTCTATCACTTACTGTGTGATCTCAGTCAAGTTCACAGTTATCTCTTAGCTTTGGTTTTCTCATCTGTAGTATGAGGAAATTAATAGCAATATCAGTTTCATAGAGGTTTTCTGAGGGTTAAAGCAGTGTCTGGCCCACAGTCAACACTCAATAAATATTAACAGCCATTGATTTTATTGTTATTAATTCACTTGGTACAGCTGGCTGAACCCAAGTCCCTGTCCTTTCATCATTATATAAATGTATCTTTTAATACTACTCACTCATTTAAAGAAAATTATTTCCCCCTAAACAAGGACAGTTATTCTTCAGACAATATATGAATAGATGTACTTCCTGCTAGAACCTCCAGAACAGATGCTGTGTTAGAAGGGAACATCGGGCCCAACTTTATCATTGTTTTGTTGAGAAAATTAAGTCCCAAGGAAATTAAATGAATTTTCCAGGTTTACACAATTCATTAGTAATAAGTCAGGACTCCTCATTCAGTGCTCATTTCCAATCATTGTTGCTTCTGAAGGACAAGCCATAACTCCATGGCTATCTTTGCTTTCAAATATACCTCAGGTTTTTTTTATAATACAGAGTGGTTATGGCAGTTGTATATTCTTATTTTGTTCATTGTAATCAATACTGATGATCATTATAATCATGGATAATGATTTAAATTTATTTGTGCTCCTTGTACACATAAGTTGAAGGATATATCAGTATTATTTTCACAGTATGTTCTCTTTTTCCCTGCCGGATAGGAAATATTTTTGAACCATATGGGATCCTAATTCTCTGAATGCTTTTAGATTATCAGATGTCTCAACTGACAGTCTGGATGAAAATCAAATCATGAGAATTCTCAAAACTGAAAAAAGAACCTAAGAACATTTTGGTGTTACCGTGTACCGGAAATTCCATCTTTATCTTTCCTTCAATTAGGAAAAAAAATCAAACATTTTTAATATTAGAATTTTCAGTTCAGCCTTTTAAATCCTTTCCTACAAACATATTTAGTGATCTGTAGGCAGAGTGTTTTTATAATCTATACTTGACATTTTTACTTATGGTTTTATTCTTTCAAGGTTTGTTTTATTCAAAACATAGCAGACAGATGATAGAAGTGCAAAAGGTGCTTAAGGCATGATCATTTCTCCCAAGAAGTTTGCTATCCAGTGAAGAAAATAGGAAATACAACACCAAGTAGAAAGAAACAAGAGATCCAATGGCCTATTTGAAATCTGCTTTAACATAGGCAGGATGTGCCTATTTTTAATAATACCTAATTTAGCTTTACTCATTTATTTTTGGCTGTGCTTGGTCTTTGTTGCTGTGCAGGCTTTTCTCTAGCTGCGGGCAGCAGGGGCTGCTCTCCAGTTGCAGCGCATGGGTTCCTCATGGTGGTATCTTCTGTTGCTGCAGAGCATGGACTCCAGGACACGTGGATTCAGTAGTTGCAGCTCCTGGCTCTAGAGCACGGGCTCATTGGTTGTGGTGTCTGGGCTTATTTGCTCCAAAGAATGTGGCATCTTCCTGGATTAGGAATCAAACTCATGTCTCCTGTATTGGCAGGTGGATCCTTTACCATTGAGTCCCCAAGGAAGCCCAATAATCCTCTATTTAAAATGAAGAACTTTATGATGGTTTTGGTACCAGTTGAATAATTTAGGCTTTGTGTTGGGAGTGACTTATGCCTGCATTCTGGTTGGAGGAGGTGAGCTTTCCCTCTCTGATGGGCAGGGCTGTGTGAGGTGGTATGTTTTGGGGTGCCTGTGGGAATCCTGTCTGCTGATGATTGGGTCTGTGTTTTTGTCTTGCTTGTTGTTTGGGTGAGACGTCCCACGACGAGTGCTGCTGCAGTTGGGTGATGCTAAGTCTTGTATACAAGTGGAGGCCTTTGTGGAAGTTCTCACTAATTAATACTCTCTGGGGTTAGGAGCTCTCTGCAGTCTAGGGTCTCAGGTTCAGTACTCCTACTGGTGCCAGCTGAAGCAAAACCCAATAACTTTTCTCTTTAGTTAGAAAAATTGGACAAAGGGATATTTAATTATTTTCACTATAAGAGAAAGCATTTTCCTTTTCTTCCTCCTGTCTCTCATTCCAGTTGAGTAGTAGTATTTAGTAAAAAAAAAAAAATGGTGGGAGAAAATGAGGAGTGAATATCCTTCTGTATAGGTGCTATAGAAAGGACAGGGATGTTGTGTGCCTTGTACAAATTTTCTCTTTATATTCAACCCGAGAACAAATGGTGGGCTCGGGCAACTCTACAGCAGCCTGAAGGACTCTTCTTAATTGTGATTTTGTTGTTTTAATTTAACCCCTTAGTGGGGTTAGCCCCCTGACTGTCTAATCCGCAGTGACCATCTCCGGACACCTAATTTCATTGTTGTCGTGTGTGTTAGTCCATTCAGGCTTTTATAACAACATACCATAGACTGGTAACTTACAAACAGTAGAAAATTATTTCTCACACTTCTGCAGACTAGAAAGTCCAAGATCAAGTTATGAGCAGACGCAGTGACTGGTGAGGGCCCACTTCCTGGTTTATAGGTAGCCGTCTTTTCTCTGTGTCCCTCCTTGGTGGAACAGCAAGGGAGATCTCTGGTGCCTCTTTTAGGAGGGCACTAGTCTCTATTAAGCATGCTCTTCCCCTCAGGACCTAAGCATCTCTCAAAACCCCACCTCCAAACACCATCACATTGGGGATAGTGTTTTAATATATGAATTTGGGGGAGATGGGGGAACATTCAGTCCAGACCATGGTACAGATGATTTGTTCCATCACCAAATTTTAGAATTAAGCAAGTCAAAACAAAGTTTTCATGAGGGAAAAATATGTTTCTACTGAAGACATTTCAAGAAAAATGTCTTCTAAACTAAACCAAAATTAAAAGTGGAGAAAAGTCACGAATATTCTGGTCAACTCTTTCAATAGGGTAATAAATATACACTGTCCATCAAAGGCCTTCCAAACTACAGAGAACTTTGGTATCTCAGGGGTTCAGGGAAGAGTCGCACACTGAGGGTAACCTAGCATACTCCCAAATGTTCGCATTGCTTCTGCTCCATTAAGACTGCAGTATGTAAAAGTTTCAGTTCAGTTCAGTTCAGTTCAGTCGCTCAGTCACGTCCAACTCTTTGCGACCTCATGAACCGCAGGCCTCCCTGTCCATCACCAACTACCAGAGTCCACCCAAACCCATGTCCATTGAGTCGGTGATGCCATCCAACCATCTCATCCTCTGTCGTCCCCTTCTCCTCCTGCCCTCAATCTTTCCCAGCAGCAAGGTCTTTTCAAATGAGTCAGCTCTTTGCATCAGGTGGCCAAAGTATTGGAGTTTCAGCTTCACATCAGTCCTTCCAGTGAATATTCAGGACCGATTTCCTTTAGGACAGACTGGTTGGATCTCCTTGCATTCCAAGGGACTCTCAAGAGTCTTCTCCAACACCACAGTTCAAAAGCATCAATTCTTCTGCACTCAGCTTTCTTTATAGCCCAACTCTCACATCCATACATGACTACTGGAAAAACCATAGCCTTGACTAGATGGACCTTTGTTGGCAAAGTAATGTCTCTGCTTTTCAATATGCTGTCTAGGTTGGTCATAACTTTCCTTCCAAGGAGTAAGCGTCTTTTAATTTCATGGCTGCAGTCACCATCTGCAGTGATTTTGGAGCCCCAAAAAATAAAGTCTGACACTGTTTCCTCTGTTTCCCCATCTATTTGCCATTAAGTGATACAACCAGATGCCATGATATTACTTTTCTGAATGTTGAACTTTAAGCCAACTTTTTCACTCTCCTCTTTCACCTTCATCAAGAGGCTCTTTAGTTCTTCTTCACTTTCTGCCATAAGGGTGGTGTCATCAGCATATCTGAGGTTATTGATGTTTCTCCTGGAATCTTGATTCCAACCTGAGTATAATATTATTTTCTATAAAAAGCTCAAATTTGTGTAAAAATGTGCTTCCTTTAGAATTATGATGTTTGTACAATCTCTGGATGTCTATCTTCTTCAATTATAAGCTGAAAACTACTTGCAAATTTAAAATCTGTCAGCTCCACAAACACTTTGGCAATTTCACATCCAGTGAATGTGGACAGAAACCAAAATATACAGAAAATAAATTCCTTCAAGTAGTCATTTTGAGATGTCACAATTTTAAGTCAAAATGAGAAAAGGCAATTCTATAGATTGACACCCCTCCCAATTTGGTTCTGATAACATTCATTCCTTCTAATATCCCTTCTCTGTTTTTCTTTGTGGTTATCATAACCAGGTCTATCCAAGATAAATTGTAAATACACCTTTGCCTCCATTGTGACTTCTATTGCATTCCATAGTCCACATTTTCATCATTATTTTCACTGAGAGATTAGCACAGGTCAGAGTCTCTTGCATACAAAAGATGGAAAGAGCTTTAAATAACCTTTCTTATTCAAGGACTGACCTCCTAGAGCCCATGCTTGCCTTCTTTACAGATATCCAACGGGGATATTTGATTTGGGTAGTCAATGGACTGTAGACCTCTCTCTGTCACTTTGTATGGACAGTTGACCCCACTCATCCTGGGGGAAATCACAGCTACTTTATGGATGCAGGAACATACCAGATAAATCTTTCTCTTTTAATCAGGAAAGCAAAAGCTTTTTCCGCAGTTCCCCAATGGGCACATTTTTTCACATGTCCGACTATAACCTCAAGGGGCTTGACCAGCCTCCATAGTAGAAGATAGCAAGGGAGAAGGGGACCAGCCTACCATAATTTTTGTCACACTTGCTGAGTCATTGGGGTATGGAGGTTTACATTTTAATAAGTACTACTCAGTATCTATGGTGTATTACTTCAGACCTTATATCAAAGACTGTTCTGACTTTTATCATTGCCATCTACCTTTTCTTTTTGATTCAAATGAAAGATGTATTGGGTTTGGAAACCTGGCTCCCTAGTGAGACCAGTTCCCATGGTCCTCCAACCGGTCAAATTTTTTCCCTAAGTTTGTATTGTGTTAAAATATATATAACTTTAAAAATTTATAATCAATAATTTTAGTTATTATAAAATATATTCCCTGTGTGGTACAATTTTATACTTAATATTTTGTACCTCTTACTCTCCTAGCACTATATTGCCCTTCTCCCCTACCTTCTCAAGAGGTCATATTTTATCATCTTTTTCTCAGATTTTTATATTTCTGGGCTGTTGTTTCTATTTTGGCTGCGGAACTCAACTTCTATATCACCCAATTCCTCCATCTATACTTCACACCACAGCCAGAGCACATTACAAAATGTTAAGACAATTTATGTTCTTCACTGTTTTCCATTGCACTAGAATAAAACCAGAGCCATTATCAGAATCTGCATTATCTATGCCATGTTACCCACTCAAAGTCATCTTACTAACTTTCAGCCACTAAATTTCAGTCTTGCTAGTCATCCCTCTGTTCCCAGAATATGCCTACCTCTTTTCTCATGTCAATGCCTTTGCACCTCCCGCTCCTTCTGCTTGGAATTCCCTTCCAATGGCTCTTGTCATGTTTGACTGCTCCTTCTAATCCTTCGTGTCTCAGTTTATGTGCCACTTTCTCAGAGGAGCTCTCTTGACCAGTCTTTTTAAGATAGGTCTTTCTTGTATTTTTTTTTTCTGTTCAGTTTAGTTCATTCGCTCAGTCGTGTCCGACTCTTTGCGACCTCATGAATTGCAGCACACCTGTAAAGTAAGTAAGTAAGTAAGTAAAGTCACTCAGTCGTGTCCGACTCTTTGTGACCCCATGGACTGCAGCCCACCAGGCTCCTCAGTCCATGAGATTCTCCAAGCAAGAATACTGGAGTGGGTTGCCATTTCCTTCTCCAGGGGATCTTCCCGACCCAGGGATCAAACCCGGGTCTCCCGCATTGGAGGCAGATGCTTTAACCTCTGAGCCACCAGGGAAGTTGCAGCCACCTGTAGCACTCTATTAATGACCTTTAGAGTAGTGTTGACTAACTGGGGGACCTTGGGCAAATTATTAGAGTCTCTCTGTCTTTGGTTCTTCATTTGCAAATAAGTGTAATAACTTTACCAACCTAAGGAGTTGTTGTGAGCAATCAACAAGGCAAAGCACTTACTAGTGTTTGACATACATAAAACTTTGCTAGCTAATAATTATTTGTATTATTTTTATTAGGTTATTTTTCTGTTTTCCCCACTCGATTATAAACTCTGAAGGTAGAGGGATCTTGCCTGTCCTATTCACAGTATATCCTAGGACCTGGCCCAGTGCCTGGCACATAGTCAATGTTCACAAAATATTAGTTAAATATATGTTGAATAAATACATGAGTAGAGTGCCTACCTCAGTGGTAGCTTTGACTCTAGATTAAACTGCCAGTTTGTTTCCAGCATTCAATGGCCTCCTTTCTAAGCTGCCAAATTCAGCAAATAAAAATACACAATCCCAGTTAAATTGGAATTTCTATATTTTATCTGGCAACCCTACTTCCTTCACTACCACCTTCACCCTTAATAAGCAACACTTTCACTCTCTCCTCTTCTCTCTCCCTGCCTTTCTCCTCTTCTTTGCTTCTCTCCTTTAAAGTTTATTTGGCTATGTCTGAATATAGCTCCCAGTGTCAAGAAACCCTACCATCCTTAAATCTGGAGATGTCTGGTCTTTGAGGGATTAATGAGTCACCTTTATTATATGTCTACAATTCCCAGAGGGCTAAATTATCCACCTTCACCACCATAGGCTTCTTCTCAAGGGACTGCAACTCATTGTCTTCTCTCTGGATTCAGAACATGTTGAGTTAGGAACAAAAATGTCCTTAATGCATTCTCAGACTTCCTCCACTTCATTATTTCCTTTCCAGACATCTTCCCCTCCGAAACCCTGGCTTTGAAAGAGAACTACAGGAAAATTAGCTGAACATGGTCCTGACCTTGAGACCATTACCTTCCCAGTTGACCTTAATCAGATAGTTGATAAAGCTCTGCAGAAGAGCCCAAAAATACCAACTCAGTGCTGTCATTCCCCACCTCCCAGCATCATCCCAGCTCAAGGAACACCTGGGTCATATATTAGCATGCTCAGTTCTAAGTTACAATAAGGTGGCTGTAAGGAGAACAAACCACCTGACCTTTCAGAAGGTAAATAATATATTTGCAATAAAATGTGTTGGAGAAGCTGTGACAGTCACTCTTAACTGGTCTGTCAATACATACATAGGGTTGTGTGTGAAAATACAGTCATGGGAGTTAATTCTTGACAGTGTTACCACATCTATTGACTGAAATCTCCACCCGGAAAAGGTCCCCTACTAAACGTTTGGTTCTCTTTCTGTAGTGAAGGAAGCATGACCATCTGAATCGGCTGAATGAAATACTGACCCCAGATCCACCACATGCTAGCCATGTAAACCTGGCTACGTTGTTTCATAGCCCTGAGGCTGTTTCCTTGTCTATGAAGTGAAGACACTGCCACTTGTCGTAGAAGATTGTTGGCAGGTTTATATAGAAGAAGGGCAGGGTATCTAGTACTCAGTGAATGCCTGATGGCTGGTAGTTAACCATGAATCATTTTCAGCACTTTTTCCTATATGTGGCTATGCTGGTCATAACCCAGGAGCCAATTTGGCTTCTTCCAAGAAGAGCCTTTCTTTTTTGAGTTCTGCATCACCAGTGAGAGGAACCTGTTGTAAACACAAGGGTGCCATATTCCTCTTCTTAAGAGCAAGGGTTCCAACCTAGCCTAGCCATTGCTCACTTTGCTCTTACGAGGCTCTGGGAAATGTTCAGCATCTTAGACAGAAGAACAAAACTCAGATACTTGCCAAGATTATGTACAGCCTACCCAAAGAAAAAGAAATTTTTAACTTCACAGCTTGTGATTGGGAAAGGACACAGGACAGCTGCTAACTGTTTTCTTTTCATCTCTGCTTTTGGCATGTTCTTCTAATAGCTCTCCTGTCACACTGAGTCTGCAGAGCAATGGGAGCTGAAAGAGAGGCCTGAGGTCTCCCCCCAATCCCATCTCCACCCCCTTCTCAGACTCAGCTGCTGGGAAAGAACATTTAAAGCATTTAGTATCTGTGCTACCCCTTTGGGGATGGTGTAACCAGCTAGACACCATGCTTCAAAAGAGAGAGGCAAGTTAAAGCTTTGCAGTTAGTTAGGGAACGTTTAGACTAGAAAAACCCCCAGGTCCCTGCCAACCCCGATTCTATGATTCAGAGAACAGAAAGGACTGGAGCCGAGGAGGGAAGAATAGGTCAGATGGCTTTCCAAATTCTCTTCTACACAGAGGGATCCATCATTGCTTAAACTCTCTAAAATCAACCATAAAATACTTTAGAACATTTGCTTTCAAATGTGAATTTCAGATGGTTCAAAGTAAAATATAAATGGTTTGGGTGTAACCACATTTTTTTTACTGAATCTTTTCTCTCCTATACTCACCCCACTGGAGGTGGTATCAGATTATAGTTTTGAGAAAGACTCTTATCACCTCTGGGAGCAAGTTATTTAAGCATGTACCTCAGAGAGTTGTGAGAATTAAATAAGGTAATATATTAATACCTAAGGCTTTTAGAACAGAGGCTGGCACAGAATAAGAACTCAGTATATGTGCAATTCACTTTATGCTAACTTACACCAACTGCTATTAGTGTGAAAATAGGTGTTCATGTGCTTCATGAATATATATAAATATTCTCCTGTATGTATCAGGAGAAAATTAAGAACATACTGATAGGTTTTTTTCACATCAACTTTTTTCTCACTTATGTGAATTGTGGGTTAATCCTTAAAAATGAATACTGTTTCTCTTTTGCCAAATTTTTAGCCAAAGATAGTCTAATAAATATACATAATTCTAAAATCTACATGAACACATGTTGCAAATGAATCATAATTGTAATTTATCATATCACCAAACCTTGCTCAATACTTTAAGAAATACATAACTGATTACTTAAATTACCTTTGCCTCTCTCTCTCTCTCTGTAGCTTCAAAACAGATGTTTCAAGGGAAAAAGGTCTTAAAAACTGAAAAGGAAAAAATTGGTGGTATAAAACTTATTATATTCATGTGAACACTTAATGCTAATCTTAAACAATAAATCTAACATATAATTTATTTACTCAAATATATAACTTACATATACATATAGGTGCCCATTATATATATATATATATGTATATAAGTGTGTATATATATATATATGTATGTAAGTTATATATTTGAGTAAATAAACTGAACTGAGGTGCTCATATGTGTGTGTGTGTCTGTGTGTATAGGTGACTGCCCTCAGTCAGTCTCTTTCATCAGGAAGCTTCCATAAGCCTCTTATCCTTCTCCATCAGAGGGCAGACAGAATGGAAACCACAGTTTCATAAAACTGACCAATCTGATCACATGGACCACAGCCTTGTCTAACTCAGTGAAACTATGAGCCATGCTGTGTAGGGTCACCCAAGATGGACGGGTCATGGTGGAGAGTTCTGATAAAATGTCCACTGGAGAAGCAAATGGAAAACCACTTCAGTATTTGTCCTTTGAGAACCCCATGAATAGTATGAAAAGGCAAAAAGATAAGACACTGAAAGATGAATTCCCCAGGTCAGTAGGTGCCCAGTATGCTACTGGAGAACAGTGGAGAAATAATTCCAGAAAGAATGAAGAGATGGAGCCAAAGAAAAAACAATACTTAGTTGTGGATGTGACTGATGATGGAAGTAAAATCCAATGCTATAAAGAATAGTATTGCATAGGAACCTGGAATATTATGTCCATGAATCAAGACAAATTGGAAGTGCTCAAACAGGAGATGGCAAGAGTGAACATCGACATTTTAGGAATCAGTGAGCTAATATAGACTGGAATGGGTGAATTTAACTCAGATGACCATTATATCCACTATGGTGGGCAAAAATCTCTTAGAAGAAGTGGAGTGGCCCTCATAGTCAACAAAAAATCTGAAATGCAGTACTTGGATGCAGTCTCAAAAATGACAGAATGATCTCTGTTTGTTTCAAGGCAAACCATTCAAATCACAGTAATCCAAGTCTATGCCCCAACCAGTGATGCTGAAGAAGCTGAAGTTGAATGGTACTATGACCTACAAGACCTTCTAGAACTAACATCCAGAAAAGAGGTCCTTTTCATTATAGGGTACTGGAATGCAAAGGTAGGAAGTCAAGAGATACCTGGAGTAACAGGCAAATTTGGTCTTAGAGTACAAAATGAAGCAGGGCAAAGCCTAACAGAGTTTTGTCAGGAGAATGCACTGGGCAACAAACACCCTCACAGCAAACACCTCTTCCAAAAACACAAAAGAAGACTCTATACATGGATATCACCAGATGGCCAATATCCAAATCAGATTAATTATATTCTTTGCAGCAAAGATAGAGAAGCTCTATATAGTCAGCAAAAACAAGACCGGGAGCTAACTGTGGCTCAGGTCATGAAAATTCACACTTAAACTGAAGAATGTAGGGAAAACCACCAGACCATTCAGGTATGAGCTAAATCAAATCCCCTATGATTATACAGTGGAATTGACAAATAGATCTGATAGAGCTCCTGAAGAACTATGGATGGAGGTTCATGACATTGTACAGGAAGCAGCAGTCAAGACCATCCTCAAGAAAAAGAAATGCAAAAAGGCAAAATGGTTGTCTGAGGAGGCCTTACAAATAGCTGAGAAAAGAAGGAAGTGAAAGGAAAAGGAGAAAAGGAAAGATATACCCATTTGAATGCGGCATTCCAAAGAATAGCAAGGAGAGATAAGAAAGCCTTCCTCAGTGATCAATGCAAAGAAATAGAGGAAAACAATAGAATGGGAAAGACTAGAGATCTCTTCAAGAAAATTTGAGATGCCAAGGAAACTGTTCATGCAAAGATGGGCTCAATAAAGGACAGAAATGGAATGGACCTAACAAAAGCAGAAGATATTCAAAAGAGATAGCAAGAATACACAAAAGAACTATACAAAAAAGATCTTCATGACCCAGATAACCACGATGGTGTGATCACTTACCTAGAGCCAGACATCCTGGAATGTGAAGTAAGTGGGCCTTAGGAAGCATCACAACGAACAAAGCTAGTGGAGGTGATAGAATTCCAGAGCTATTTCAAATCCTAAAAGAAGATGTTGTCAAAGTGCTGCACTCAATATGCCAGCAAATTTGGAAAACTTAGCAGTAGCCAAAGGACTAGAAAAGGTCAGTTTTCATTCCAACCCCAAAGAAAGGCAATGCCAAAGAGTGTTCAGACTACCACACAATTGCATTCATCTCAGACGCTAGCAAAGTAATACTCAAAATTCTCCAAGCCAGGCCTCAACAGTATGTGAATTGTGAACTTCCAGATGTTCATGATTGATTTAGAAAAGGCAGAGCAACCAGAGACCAAATTGCCAACATCCGTTGGATGATTTAAAAAAGCAAAAGAATTCCAGTAAAACATCTACTTCTGCTTTATTGACTATGCCAAAGCCTTGGACTGCGTGGATCACAATAAACTGTGGAAAATTCTGAAAGAGATGGGAATACCAGACCACCTTACCTACCTCCTGAGAAATCTATATGCAGGTTAGGAAGCAACAGTTAGAACTGGACATGGAACAACAGACGGGTTCCAAATTGAGAAAGGACTACATCAAGGCTGTATATTGTCACCCTGTTTATTTAACTTATATGCCGAGTAAATCATGCTAAATGCTGGACTGGATGAAGTACAAGCTGGAATCAAGATTTCTGGGAGAAATATCAGTAACCTCAGATATGCAGATAACACCACCCTTATGGCAGAAAGTGAAGAAGAACTAAAGAACCTCTTGATTAAAGTGAAAGAGAAGAGTGAAAAAATTGGCTTAAAACTCAACATTTAGAAAGCTAAGATCATGGCATCTGGTCCAATCACTTTGTGGCAAATAGATGGGGAAACAGTGGAAACAGTGACAGACTTTATTTTGGCAGGGCTCCAAAATCAGTGCAGATGTTGACTACAGCCATGAGCTTAAAAGACACTTGCTCCTTGGAAGAAAAGCTATAAGCAATCTAGACAGCATATTAAAAAGCAGAGACATTCTTTGCCAACAGAGGTTCATCTAGTCAAAGCTATGGTTTTTCCAGTAGTCATGTATGATGTGAGAGTTGCACTATAAACAAAGCTGAGCATTGAAGAATTGATTCTTTTCAACTGTTGGAGAAGGCTCTTGAGAGTCCCTTGGACTGCAAGGAGATCCAACCAGTCAGTCTTAAAGGAAATCAGTCCTTAATATTCATTGGAAGGACTGATTCTGAAGCCGAAACTCCAATACTTTGGCCACCTAATGTGAAGAACTGACTCATTGGAAAAGACCTTGATTCTGGGAAAGATTGAAGGCGAGAGGAGAAGGGGACGACAGATGATGAGATGTTTGGATGGCATCACTGACTCGATAGACATAAGTTTAAGTAAGCTCCTGCAGTTGGTGATGGAAAGGGAAGCCTGGTGTGCTGCATTCCATGGGATTGCAAAGAGTCAGACACGAGTAAGGGATAGAACTGTATGAATATATATAGGTGCTCTCAAATGTATTGCTCAGTGATATGACATTTATTTGAATCAATAATCCATGTGGTCTGAAGAATCTAGGAAACTTTTTTCATAAGTTGAAAACATGGTAATTTAGTTAAGTTGTGAAGAAATTCCATTGCAGTCGACAGTATATGTTCACATGGAAGGCTATGATAGAAATGTAAGAGATAGTCTACACAATCTTCTTCTACTGCCATTTCATTAATGTGAGAGAGGGAATTAAAAATGAAAGAAGTATATCATCAGTTATCTAATCAGTTATGGTTGGTAGCTCATGTTTGTATCTGGTAAATTAAATCAAGTTTTGTTCCAAGACTGATAAGGGGTTCTAAAACTGGTATTTATCATAGTAGTTATAATCATTAACATGCATCAAAGAAACTTATTGCATTTACCTATAAATTAATATCAAATTAACTAAAAATTTTTATAGAAACTGAAAGGTAGAAGTGTTATCCCAAGAAAATCATATATAGTTTTAGGCTACCATGTCACTTATGCTGTTAAAAAAAGTATATTAAAAATAAAAGTTGTTACATTTGTGAATTTGTAAGATCATGTTATCATTCTACTACCCATTCTATTTTAAATACTTAAGGCCATACAAATTGTAAAGAATCTAATTTCGCTAATTATAGAGCAAAAGAAATCTCCAATCAATAGTATCTCCTTGGTTTTTTTCAGTCTTGAACTGAAGAGAGAAAATAAATAACATCTAACTCAAGCTTATATTAAGAAGAAATCAGCTCTCATGGTCCTTAAATATGTTTCCTTAGCATTTTATATGATATGCAATGTAACATGACATCGAGGTTATGAACTTTTCAAGCCAAAATTCTGAAAGACAGAAACAGTAAAGATGTTTCTGAGAAATGATTTCAATAAATAACTGTTCTACTCCAAATGGATCATTAAATACAAAGCACTGCTTTTTATTCTATTTGGTCATCTTATTAGTTTATCGTAGCTGAAAAAATCCAATACATAAGATATTGTCCCCATGGTCATAGAAACTTCAGCTTTCAGCTCTTAGTGCATAAAATATTAGATTATTTTTCTTCATTCCAAGATTTAGGAAAGCAACAAAGCTGCCCTGGATTAGACATTTCCTATCTGTTAAAAAAAAAACAAAACCACCATTGCCATCTAGAAAGTCATTAACTAAACAACTTCATCCACTGATTATTATTCCTTAAATGTGTATGTCATGTGCCTGGTAGTGTGCTAAGCATATAATAAATAATTTCTCAATGGGACCTGTCATTTTGGTAGCATAGATTTCTAGCCCCATGACAATGAAACACTAATGAAAGCAGAACCAGCTACTAATTTGTTTTAATGACTGAAAAATTAGAAAAGAATTTGTTACAGATTCTAAATTTAATGTTCATGAACTTTGACTAAGAGGAACATCATTTATATCCTGAGAATAACTCAAGTATATTTGACTCTCTGCTTTGATTCCCTGTCATTCTCATCATTGCCCTGTGCATGTGATTCAGCTGCAGTTTCAACTGTAGAGAGGCACTGTCTAATTGAACATTCTATGATACAGCAATGTTCTATATTTGCATTATCCAATATGAAGCCATCAGCCACAAGTGGTCAATGAGTCCTTGAAGATAGGACTGAAAACAATTAACTAGATATGAGAGGTCATTCTTAACATTTCATGGAGGAGTTCTATGGAGTGAGTCGGGGTAGAAGCCTATTGGGATGAGTTGAGGAGTAAATGGGAGGTAAGAAACTAGAGACATCATATGTATGAGGAGATGAGATGGAGAGTGCAGTGTGGTAGGTCGTTAAGTAGAAGATAGACACGATGAAGCCCTACTTCAAACACCACTAATCTGGCAGTCATGGAAAATGGATGAAAGAGAAAGCTAGAGTGTATGTTCAGCTTTTATTGAGAAAAAAGAAAAGAATTAAACTGAGATTTTTCTCACATTCAGTGAAGCCAAATGATAACAAGAGAATAAACTTTAGCTGCCTTGAAAGAATAGAAATATTTATTGTCCTAGATAGCATAACTGTTACCCAAGTACAAGCAAAATGGTTAGTTGCAAGATCTGAAATATTTGATTTTCTCTGAAAAACTGTAATAATCCATGATACTACAAAAAATAAGGTATTCCATAATTTCTTTTTATAAGAAATTTTATAAGTTCTTTGTACTGATACTAATTTGTCAAAAAAATAACATGCATTCTTGCACTCTGTATAACTACTTCTTGATGCAATTTAAGTTACAATTCTTAAGAACTAAAACATAGTTTCAAATTATACAATCTATATTTAAATAAAATGATACTAATCAAAGTTGGACACGAATGAAATCATAGCATTGAAGAACTGAATGGGAATTTATTAAATGCTTCATTTAATGGGTGAGGACCACAAGCCTCAGAAATAATATATGATTTAGCCACATTGCCTCCATTGTGGCTCAGCTGGTAAAGAATCTGCCTGCAATGCGGGTGACCTGGGTTCGATCCCTGGGTCGGAAAGATCCCCTGGAGGAGAGAAAGGTTACCCACTCCAGTATTCTGACCTGGAGAATTCTATGGACTGTAGGTCCATGAGGTCACAAAGAGTCAGACACGACTGAGCAACTTTCACTTTCACTTTAGCCACATTTCCCCAGACAGGACTCAGACCTAAGTCTTGAGGCTCCAAGCCTGGAGCTATTATGAAAAAGGACTGGCTAGATGCACCAGAATATTTTTGGCCATTTCCTTCTCCAAGGGATCTTCCCGACCCAGGGATCGAACCCAAGTCTCCTGCATTGCGGGCAGACACTTTAACCTCTGAGCCACCAGGGAAACCCCATATATTACAATAAGAGTGAAAATAGAAAATTTCCAATGTCCTCTCACTGGGGAAAGTGAATCCTTTTCTTTATATTTCCACAGTCAGTACCATTTCCTTTTGGGCACATTCTTACCATCTGCATTGTGATTTTCATACTTTTCACTCATTTTTCAAAAGTGTTTGGAATTATCCTGCATGCTAGGGTATTTGACCCAAAAAGAATTTGTCTAACTTCCCTATAATTCTTCAAAATGTTTCCTCCCTTACTGAAGACAGATAAGGTGATATGTTGGTGGTTTAGAGGAAGAACAGTGATCTCTAAGGACTAAATTCTTTAAATCATTTCAGTATTTGAACACTGAAATCAAGTTTTTAATATTACCTATGAAGTGAAGTGAAGTTGTTCAGTTGTGTCCGACTCTTTGCGACCCTGTGGACTGTAGCCCGCCAGGCTCCTCTGTCCATGGGATTCTCCAGGCAAGAATATTGGAGTGGGTTGCCATTTCTTTCTCCAGGGGATCTTCCCGACCCAGGGATCGAACCCAGGTCTCCCACACTGCAGGCAGACGCTTTAACCTCTGAGCCACCAGGGAAGCGGTAGCTAATTCAGACCATAGCCTCCTGTTGTGCTGTTGTGCTGTTGTGCCTTGTTTTTGTACAAAAAATCTAAGTTCTATGTTTTGTATAAGCTGAAGTTGTAGGCTGATAATTTAGCCTTTGGAAAACAGGATAATGATCTAATACATAGGCGGCTAAAGTTTTTTGTTTGTTTTTATTTTTTAAGGCCTTTTAACTCCTTTGAAAAATCTCTTAAAGAATGAAAGTCAAACAGAATGGTATCATACATCCTGCTCATGACACATTAGTCCATTTCTGAAAATAATAATGCTTTCTCAAAATGAAGTCATTTATATTCTTGACCATGCTCTATTGTGTGCACTGAGTAATTTCTTGAGAGCAATGTTTCCTATGGCATATTGCCAAGACTGGCTTTATTTGTCTTTCATTAGACTTTTTTATTATCACACTGCTATACACCTGAATCGTTCTGCCTCCTCCAAGATGGCCAGTGTAGCTTAAGCACAAGAATGTTACTATGAGTAGGTGGAATGTTTCTGTCCAGTGAAAGCCCATTTTTTAATCTCTAGCTATGGTACCATACTAATGACTTTAATCTTTCTAAGCACAGCCAACTGTGTCAGTTTTTAACATAGTCTGATATTAAATTGTTTACATTCATCAATCCTGTGCCTGTCCAGGGAAAGGCATTAGTCTTTGCATCATGCTAGACTGGCCCTTCCTCCCTGTCTCAGGAAAAGATCACTATCCAGCCCTGTTGAGGAAGCCTGGAACTGGTGTGTATTCTGGATTTCTCCATCATCCTCTGCATTCAGTCACCAAGTCAAACTTCTTGACTGTTTTCAAATCTACTCACATCTTTCTGTTTCCCATGACCACTATCTTAGTCTAAGCCCACACCATCTCAAGAACAACCTCTGTGGTTTCCTAAAAGCTCCGTGCTCCTATGACTGCCCTTTTCCAGTTCATTCTCCTTTGCTTTAAGTATTCATCAGGACCCATTGCTCTCCATATTCTGTAATTTCTATTCATAAGTGTTTTTATTTTATGCATTGGTAAGATAGAGTTTTATTGTCCATAAAAGCAGTGATCTGAGTTCTTGAACTTCTCTATAGACTCCTTAATTTAAAGAGAAACTGTAGCTTGCACGCTCCAAAAGACTAAAATTTCAGGATAAAATAAGCAATTTATAAGCTTCCATATTAGAATATTAATCAGAGGTCAAAAAATCATCGAAATCAGAGAATAACAGGATTAGGCTCATCCTTGGAAATTACGTGGCTCAATGCCATCATTTCATAGGTAAGCCAACAGGCCCAGCCACAGAAATCAAGTTGATCTTTCTAAATTTGGTCTCATCATGTAACTCCTTTTCTTAAAATCTGTCCATGGCTTGCTGTGGTCAAGATGAAATTGAAATTCATACAATATCTGTGTCGTCTGGTTCCTCAATACCTTTTAAGCATTAAGTTTTGCTCCTGTCTCCACCTTATCCTAGAATTTGATGCTTCCAGGTACACGGTGTTCTTTCTTACACACACAGCACTGCATATGACTTCTCCTAATGCTTTGCATTTTGAGTGCTGAACCTGAACTATACTTCAGATGTCTGATGAGACACCATCTCCTCTGAAAACACACCCCAGGTCCCCTCTGTATTCCCAAACACGTGTCACCATGATAGGACACTCATAGCATCCTGAATGCCTTTGAACAAGGCATTCCATCGCTGGACTGGAAGGAATCAACAGTTGAGGGCAAGGATCTGCATCTTATTCATTTTTGTATCCTCATACCTTGATCCGACATCTGACATCTGACATTCAATATATAAGATAAATTATTCTCTTTTAGCTTGCCTAGGATACTTCAATTTTTCCATCAGCTCTCCTTACAAAATTTGTCTTCAGAGGGGAAAAAACTGGTTCACTCACATTAACATATAGGTCACTGATAGTTTAAATGGCAGCTCTTCCTAGAAGCATATATATTTTTAGAGGAACTGGGTTTTGAGGCACAGAAATAAATCCCCAATGCAGATAATCCAGCCATAAATAGTAAGCCTTGAGAGTATTTATGTTGTAAAAGAAACTTTCTCATAACCTTCAACTCAATCATCTAGGTGACCTCCTCTCACCTCAGTCTTACAGAAGATTGACTCTATGGTTTTGTTTACAAAAATCAGATCATTTGTTGGTTATTTTTCTCTATATTAAGAAAACCAGTATTTATGCCCAGTAAAACTGCCTATTTTATTTATAACATTTCTGGTTTTATTTCAGGGAAGCAATGTTATGGAAGACCAGGATTTGTTGGAAATTGGAATCCTTAATTCTGGGCACAGACAAAGAATTCTACAGGCAATCCAGCTCCTTCCAAAGGTAAGACAGCTTTTATTATCCTAGCCTTTAGTCTAGTCCCATTGGTTTTAATTCCAGGTGTGCAAAGCATGTTAGTACTTAGGACAATATTTCTGCATACTGATGCAACTCCCTGAAGCCAAAGCAGGTCTTCTTAGTCCAATTAAACATTCATATTCATTAGATGTAATACAGGAAATGCCTCTGGCCAGCAGGGCAGCTTGCAAGTTTTTCTTTGGCGGGATTCTGCATGTCGACACAATCAGCCCATACCCCCCAGGTGACAGATCAGGTGCAAGAAGACAGATCAGTACTGGGTGGGTAGAAGAATGGTCCTGGAATAGGAGCCTCCTGCCCTTAGAGGCAGTATCTCTTATAACAACTCCATAGCCCTAGCCTCCAGGGGCACAGAACTTGCCTAATCACAAGTCATTACTCAGGAAAGTGCAAATGTCGCGTCCCCTTCAGGTATCTGTAGTTCATGTATAAATCCTCCCAGTCCAAATGCAATGTACCAACCACGCGTCATTTTAACTTTAAGTAATACGTTACTTAGCAACAGAGTTGACCTGTTTCTAGGTAAGGTTTCACAGGAGCCTAAAACAAGAGGCAGGATCTGAGCACTGGTCTTCAGTGCTCAGTAGAATATGTAGGATTTAAATTGGTAAGGAAAGGGATAGGCATTTCAGGGCCCAGAGGGAATCACATAGATAGAGGTATGGTCCAGTCAACAAACTGCCGGAAGCATTAGAGGAACCATGATACTTCATGATTTAAAATCCAATGGGATTTGCACAACAATGTGAATGTACATAATACTACTAAATTATGTATAATACTTCAAGACAGTTTAACGTGGTTTTATGTTTTGTTATTTCGTCACAACTTTAAAAATACTAAAATCCAGTGTGTTAAAACAATTAGAGAGTGGAGCCAGAGGTAAAACAGAAAAAATAGGTTGGGTCAGGTTGGTATCAGGCTAAGGAATCTGAAATTTATTCTGTGAGCACAGGGGAATGGACATGACTAGACTGCTTTAAGCCAGTTAATTCTGGAGGCTGCAGACAAGAAAAATTAGAAGGAGAGAATGTTAAAGTTGGGTCATCCACCAGGGGAAAGATTCAGGGGGCAAGATTGGAGGCAGGGTAGCAGATGAACAGTAAAGGATGCATCTAAATATATGAGTGTATTATATATTTTATATTCTCCTCTGTGCTTTTCCTTTCTAAGGAAGCTTTAATTTCTCCTTCTCAGAATGGGAAAGATAAATATTAACCACTGTTTCTAAGGAAGTGACAAGATGAAATTTGCCAACTGACAGTGAACTAAGTATCTACTGATAGAAACTTATCACTTTTGCAAACTCAAGAAAAGTCAAGCATACACAGGAGTTTTAATAATACAGTTTTATACACTAAAAGGAAAAGAATAAAAAGTCCTTAGCACTATATCTGGAAGTAATTCTTATTAACATACTGTTCACCTTGCTACTTTTGTATCTTTACACAGAATCACTTTTTTGTGAAACTTCTGAAGTGGAACCACTTCTTACCACCTTAGTAATTATTACCCTAGTCCACACCAACCATGTCTAATCAGACTACCACAACAGAATCTAACCTGTCGTCTCTGTGTTAGACTACTTGAGTCAATTTCTGATTGGTCCTCACACCTGGACAATGCATAGATGTCTAATCTCTGTCCCAGTTACCTTTCTCACCACTTAACAGCTGAATTTCCACACTGCACCCAGACAGAAATGTAAATCAGATCATGGCTCATCCTGCTTAAAATCCACAATGGATTCCCTTTTGCACTTAGAATCTTTATCATGACCTACGAAAATCAATAGGATCTGACCCCTTCCCACCAATACAACCTCGTCTCTCATTCTCTCTTTCTTCCATTCTCTAGTCATGAGACTTTCTTTTTTTTCCAGAATATGTCAAAATCATTTTTGCCTCAAAGCCTTTCTATATCAGTCTGTCTGCCAGGAAAACCTTTTCTTCATATCTTCAAATGTCTGCTCCCTACATAATCAAATCTCTATTCAGCCATCACCTCCTCACAGAGGGTTTTGTTCCCTCAAAAGCACACCCTGTGCCCCCATCACCGTCCTTTATGTTGTCCTGCTTCAGTTTTCTTCATAGCAATTTTGGCCACCTGAAGTTATATTATTTGTTTGCTTATTTTCTGCCTTATTTTTTTATCTCATCCCCAGGATGCAACAGTAATGAATAAGGTGCCTTGGTACCTTATTCTCCCCTTGGCACCCTATCTTGTTCCTTTGACATATCCAGTCCCTGGAATGGTGCCTAAAGTGAAAGTAAAGTGAAGTCGCTCAGTCGTGTCCGACTCTTTGCGACCCCGTGGACTGTAGCCCACCAGGCTCCTCCATCCATGGGATTCTCCAGGAAAGAATACTGGAGCGGGTTGCCATTTCCTCCTCCAGGGCATCTTCCCAACCCAAGGATCGAATCCAGGTCTCCCGCATGGTGCCTAGCACATCAAAAAATAATTTGTGAAGTGAAAGAACACTTTACTCTTTTTTTCCTCTAAGATTTGATGGCCCTATGCTTGTTCTGTCTGAAGGTACTAATAATATTATACTACTTCTGTGTTATAAACATCCTGAGGGCAGAGACAATGCCACATCCGTCCTTGAACTTCCCACTGTGCTTAGCTCAATACATGCATTTAAAAGAATGAAGAATGAGTGATTGAGTGAGTGAATATTTTTTACACGTTATTCAAATTTTTTTTTAATCAAAGAGTACCTCAGTTTTTAAGCTATGTCTATAATCCTGTACATGCCATTTTGAGAAACAAAAGAACCTGAACTCGAATTATTTGAAGAATAAATGAAGTGTTTATCTTTAAGACAGAATATCATTCCCATCAGAGAGAACAATATAATAGAAATAACACAAAATTAAGCTTCTATCAAGAGGCTGAGCTGAAGTACTTATTATGCACCCAAATGAGTTCAATGCAGTTCAATTCAGTCACTCAGTCATGTACAACTCTTTGCGACCCCATGGACTGTAGCATGCCAGGCTTCCCTATCTATCACCATCTATTCAGGACTGATGTCCTTTAGGATGGACTGGTTTGATCTCCTTGCAGTCCAAGCTACTCTTAAGAGTCTTCTCCAACCCCACAGTTCAAAAGCATAAGAACATCCAAACACATGTTCAGCAGCACAAACAAAATGTTATAATGCTACAAATTGATGCTTTGCCTTCTTAGGTAATGAACCCAATCTTTAGGTGGTTAATAGTGTAATTCACCTGCCAACACATTCATTTGCATTCTCTCAAACTTTGCACTACCAAAAAGTGGGCAAACTGTCTCTTCATTTTGTTTGTGCAGTTTTAGTCCTCAGAATATCTGTGTTCTTTATCAGTCATGAGAACTATTCCACGATTGCTACCTGAGATCCTTTAATTAACCTGTTGTGTTTTGGAGAGATTGTTCCTAAACAGAGAAAAGGTGGTTTGCTAAGTGCAGTTTTGATCTGTTATCACAGTTCAGTGTATGTTTTTTTATGCTTTATTTGTATTTGTATTGTCTCAAGTTTCAAAGACAACATTTATTCTTTTTGTAATGATGTTTTTTCTATAATATCCGCTTTTTAATATTGAAGTAATTACTTGTGCATAGGTCTGAATGTTCTCCAGTTCATTTGATATGCTGAACACATAGAATACATTCCATGTATTCTAAGCAACATTCCATGTATTCTAAGCATAGACATCTTTAGAACAGTAATCATGTCAATTCCTCTTTTCCATCCATTCTTTCTCTGTCTTTTACAGTGCCTGACCTTTAGGTGCAAATTTTACTTTACCTATTTTCACCCAGTAACCACTTCCCTCACCAAATCCAACTCAGTCTTTCCTTGGGTCTGAAAGTTTCCTGGAACTTTTACCCTTGACTCTTTTTAAGAAAGGACACAAATCACAAGTTCTATGAGAGATGGCTTCTTTTGTACTCTCTTAGAATCTTTAAGCATGTTGAGCTTTTTCTGTCCTCAGACACAGGGAAATTATCTGATTACTTATTTGCAACATATCATTTACTTTTTCCCAGGTAAGAATTCTGTTATCCAGCCTGTGGATAATCCTCTAAAATCCTTTTATAAGGGCATAATCTCTTTTGTCCTTTGACAATATAACACCTACAGGTCAGGAATTCAAAGGATTATCATTTTAAAGGTTTGCAGAATTTCATGTGAAGGCCTGTAGTGTATCTGCTCTTATCTCTCCTCCTGAATTGAAAATGTATGTCAGCATGCTAGCAACTTTTATATCACACGCTCACTTCATTTTCAATGATTTTTTTCTTATATTTTCCTCTTTTATAGTATCTTTTAGAATTACTTTGTCATTGTCTACATTCCCTATCCCCATTTGGATCTAACTAGTTTCTTTGTTGCCACCCCACACCACCGGTGCTAAAGTCACTAATGACCAGAAGAACAGAAATCTCATAAGCCACTTCCACCTCACCTTAGCTTCAGTAGGTTTTGATACTCCTGTCAGCTGTCAACATCATCCTCTTTTGGCCTCCACAATACCCAGTTATCTTCCTGCCTCTCTATTGCTCTCTCTCCTTGCCTGCTCATTCTCCTCAGTTAAACATTGGCATTCCTCAAAACTCAAACTCAAAATATTTGATGACTAGCAACAGTAATTATCTCAGGACTCTTGATCATAGAACAGTTTCTGGTATTCATTGTTTTGTTCATTGCTACCCTACTTCTGTTTTACTGCATAATGAACACCTGGATTGTAGCTGCCTTTTTTGTCTAAGTTCAGTTCAATTTGACCAATATTTGTTGGGCTGCTTAGTTTCAATATTTTCACCAAATGGCCTGAACACCTCTGACGAGATGAACTGCCACCTTCTCCATCCTCAGTTCAGTTCAGTCGCTTAGTCGTGTCCAACTCTTTGCGACCCCATGAATCGCAGCACACCAGGCCTCCCTGTCCATCACCAACTCCCGGAGTTCACTCAGACTCACATCCATTGAGTCCGTGATGCCATCCAGCCATCTCATCCTCGGTCGTCCCTTTCTCCTCCTGCCCCCAATCCCTCCTAGCATCAGGGTCTTTTCCAATGAGTCAACTCTTCACATGAGGTGGCCAAAGTACTGGAGCTTCAGTTTGAGCATCATTCCTTTCAAAGAAACCCCAGGGCTGATCTCCTTCAGAATGGACTGGTTGGATCTCCTTGCAGTCCAAGGGACTCTCAAGAGTCTTCTCCAACACCACA
>SJXQ01002840.1:347888-437904 GCA_006408695.1 Aepyceros melampus | reverse complement strand
ATTGTGATCCACACAGTCAAAGGCTTTGGCATAGTCAATAAAGCAGAAATAGATGTTTTTCTGGAACTCTCTTGCTTTTTCCATGATCCAGTGGATGTTGGCAATTTGATCTCTGGTTCCTCTGCCTTTTCTAAAACCAGCTTGAATGTAAGGGAGTTCACGGTTCACGTATTGTTGAAGTCTGGCTTGGAGAATTTTGAGCATTACTTTACTAGCATGTGAGATGAGTGCAATTGTGCGGTAGTTTGAGCATTGTTTGGCATTGCCTTTCTTTGGGATTGGAATGAAAACTGACCTTTTCCAGTCCTATGGCCACTGCTGAGTTTTCCAGCTTTGCTGGCATATTGAGTGCAGCACTTTCACAGCATCATCGTTCAGGATTTGAAATACCTCAACTGGAATTCCATCACCTCCACTAGCTTTGTTCGTAGTGATGCTTTCTAAGGCCCACTTGACTTCACATTCCAAGATGTCTGGCTCTAGATCTGAGATTTTGTTTTTTTAAAAAAACAACAACAGAGTTATCTCTTACTCCAATAGAGAAGTAAGATTCTCTGTAAGGTATCTATTGCTATATAACAAGTTACCTCAATCTTAGAGGCATATTACAACATTTATCATCTCTATATTTCTGTGGAGTAGGGATCTAAGAGCAGCTTAGAGTTTCCTTGGTGGCTCAGATGGTAAAGAATCTGCCTGCAATATAGGAGACTGGGGTTTGATCCCTGAGTTGGGAAGTTCCCCAGGAGAAGGAAATGGCTACCCACTGCAGTATTCTTGCCTGAAGAATTCCATGGACAGAGGAGCCTGGCGGGCTGCAGTCCATGGGGTCACAAAGAGTCAGACATGACTGAGTGACTAACACTTAGCTGGGTCTTCTGGCTCTTGGTCTTTCACAAACTACAGTCATCTCGAGACTCAACTGGGGAGAATCCACTTCCTACCTCATTCATTGGTTTTAGGCAGGATTCTGATGTTTGGGCGTTTTGGGACTGAGGCTTCAGTTCCTCACAAGCTATTGGCTGAAGGCATCCCTCAGTTTCTTGTCACATAGTCCCCTTTGTAAAGAATCTCACAACCTGAAGCTAGTTTCAATAGCACAAGCAAGTGAGAAGACAGGAAAGTGCCAGCAAGATGGAAATCTCAGTCTTCTGTAACATCCCAACCTTTTGCCCATTCTGTTCATTATAATCAAACCACAAGTCAAGCCCAGACATAAGAAGAGGTATTTACACAAGGATGTGAATACCAAGAGGTGGGCTCACTGGGGCCATCTCAGAAGTATGCCTGCTACAGATACACTTTATAATGATCCACTTTGCAGTCTAGTTTCCTTGTCTGCATTTGCAGTCAAAATGGAATACTATTACATGGTTATAACAATAACCAAAATGCATTCTTTATTCCCATGGGCCATCTTCATGGTACTATGGTATTCACAGTTAGATGATTTAGTAACACATTACTAATCACCATTCAAAAAAAGGCATATGTCTCAGACCTGATGTTGTTGTTCAGCACTCAGTCATGTTCAACTCTTTGTGACCCCGTGGACTGCAGCATGCCAGGCTTCCCTGTCCATCACCAACTCCCAGAACCTGCTCAAACTCATGTCCATCGAGTTGGTGATGCCACCAACCATCTCATCCTCTGTCGTCCCCTTCTCCACCTGCCTTCAATCTTTCCCAGCATCAGGTGGCCAAAGTATTAGAGCCTCAACTTCAGCATCAGTTCTTCCAGTGAATATTCAAGGTTGATTTCCTTTAGGATTGCCTGGTTTATGGCCTTGCTGTCCAAAAGACTCTCAAGAGTCTTCTCCAGTACCACACTTCAAAGGTATCAATTCTTCAGCACTCAGCTTTTTTTTTTTTTTTTTTTTGTGCAGCTCTCACATCCATATAGGATACAAGCATACAGAAATTAGAGACCTTGGAGATTTGCCAGTTGCACTTAAAGCTTCATGATCTGAATGCCACTCATCTAAGTGATATATACAAATCAGTAATCCTATAAAAAATTGCAAATTTTAAAAACATGTTCAGTCTTTGTTGGTGCCTCATTATTGAAAGGAGCATACTTCCATTTATATTAAGGAAATGAATTGGCCAGACTCTCTTGGACAATACTTAAAGGATATTAGCAAATTAAATGCATTTTTTTTAAAAAAAACTATCAAAACTAGAAAGTAGAAGTGATCATTGAACTTTAGACCTCATTGGAACAAATAAATGCAGGCAACAGTTGACCAAAAAATACCTTGGGATACAAAGATACTGGCAAGGACTAAGAACTCAAACACTTTTTTTTAATTTAAAATTTTTATTTTTAATTAGAAGATAATTACTTTACAATATTGTGATGGTTTCAAGACAGTAAATAGTAGTGGAAGTTGTGGCAAACTGGAGAACACAAACCCTGCCTCCCCACTTTAAAAAAAAAAAAGTCTCCTTTCCACTTTATCAATTAAACAAAGCATTCAGTTCAGTTCAGTCACTCAGTCATGTCCGACTCTTTGTCATCCCATGAATCACAGCACGCCAGCCTCCCTGTCCATCACCAACTCCCGGAATTCACTCAGACTCACGTCCATCGAGTCAATGATGCCATCCAGCCATCTCATTCTCTGTCGTCCCCTTCTCCTCCTGCCCCCAATCCCTCCCAGCATCAGAGTCTTTTCCAATGAGTCAACTCTTCGCATGATGTGGCCAAAGTACTGGAGTTTCAGCTTTAGCATCAAATTATGGATCAGATTTAGTTATAGCTATGACTTTGCTACTCCTGTGTCACAGAGGAAGAGAATCTCTCCAAAAATTAAAATCTTAATACAATTTTATATCAGAGAATCCCTGATTATTTCAGAGTTCAAAAGAGCATTGCAAATGTGTTATTATCTCACCTTGTCTTCCTGCCCAAGATTCTGCTCTTAAAGACTCTAATTCTTTCAAGGTGCTTTAAATTCAGATGTTTGTTGATTCTAGTCTTGATGGTTGATGAACATATGTGCAAGCTTTAGAGGGAAAGTGTACAACCAATGTAACTTCTTAATAACTTCAGAAAGGAAGTTTCAGTCTTATTTCCTTGTCACTTAGAAAAATGATAAAAACTCATTCCTATTGCTTCTGCTGTTTTTCAGAAGGGCGACAAAACAGAGGCTAGCGACATAGATTCTATTGTTGTGCCTTCTGACAGGGTAACTTCATTCTCCTGTACCAGACTGTCTCTCCATACACCCTCCTCCTTTTCTCTTGCATTTCTTTCTTTTCAATGGCCAGTATCTTAAACATCATGCCACTCGATGTTGACCTACCGCCCTGTGGCTATCCAGTTAAAGATATACTCTCAAAATCCCACACACATATGTGCACTGTTAGCATGGGAACCCTAACGTAAACTGAATACATGATTTAAACCAATGGTCTAACTGAGGGCATAAGATATTCTGCCTCCCTAGGTCTGGTCCTTGGTGAAGCTGTGGTGTTTCTATTTTCAAGATATCCAGCTCTGTAAATGTCTTGTGGTTCTGGGGCAAAGAGATATACTCACTTAAATCAAAGTAAAAGATATTTCTTTTTCAGGAAAGATATTGGTGCCATTGAGAGAAGGAAGACAGAATAATTGATCTTAAGGTTAAAAACTTAGGTCATTTGGAGTAAATAAAAAAATTTTGAAGTGACAGCAAGTCATTCAGATCTATCTTGTTATTTCTTAGCCTATATAATCAGATAATGAACTCAAGCCACTGTTAACACTATTAACAGTACTGTTAACAGTGGTTTCACACTATTAAATTTATTTCTTACTCATACTAAGTCAATGATGGGTTAGGCAGCTCTCCTCCAAGCAGAACTCAGGGATCCAGGCTTATTCTGTCATGTGGCCCTCCCATCTTGGAGTTCTTTGAGAGCTACCATAAGGGGAGAGGGGAGAGGAACATGGACAACAACACAGGATGTTCTGTTGCCAGGCTCAGAAGTACATCATTTACCTTAGTCTGCATTTGATGCACCAGAGCTGAGTTTCACGACTCTCACTAACCAGCCAAGAAATACAGTCTCCCTTCCCAGGAAGGGAATTCTTAAGAATCTCGTCATTCTGTGTTAAAAACACCTTTTTCTTTCTGCACTTCACTGCTGCCTTTCTTCGCACAAGTGTTCATTCCTTAAGATTTATTCCTTGGAGAAGCCTTTTATGATATCCTTTATCCTTTATCCTTTTATGATATCCTATTAGCTAGCATGCTAATTTAATCTTCTGTGCTCCCATTATACCTGATAAGACTGCCTATTGACTAGTTTGTCTCTCTCACTCAAGATCAGGATCTTTGTTATATTCATTTTCATTTTTTAAGCATGGAGCAACTGGACACAGTAATGCTAATATTTATTAGATTGGACTGAGCCAAACAAGAGTGCAAATTAGAAGTCAGTCCTGAATAGGTCAGGATAGGACTCCCAGGTTAGGACATTTCCCAGCTTGGCACCTTTATAGTTAAATGTTTTACAAAGAAGTAAGGCAGGTTCTTCATGAATATAATACCCACACCCTGATGGCCTGCATTTTCTGACATAGACCTTCTCCACCATGCTCATGCTTTCTATTTACAAGTGGATAACCAGTCTATTATTCAGGAATATATTGGGAGAGAGAATGACCATTTTATTTATAAAGTTCCTTGAGCCTTTTGAAATGAGAAAGTCCAGTACACACAAAGCACAAAATAGCTATAGCTGTTTGAGCTAGATAGATATCCAAATACCTACCAAACAAGAGAGCAGTACAGTCCCAACTCACTTATGGATGCTCTGCTTCAAGGTTTTTATATCGTTTCAGAAAGCAAAGGTGACTGCAGCATTCTTCCTGAGCTAAAGATGGAGGATTTTCAATGTTTTATTTTAAGTGAATTTATCTTGGAATAGTTTATTATTTAGACCAGAGAACTGAACTATCATTGTATTCATTATCCCCCATGATAGTTACAGAGAACTATGGGAGGAATTCTGCAACTAAAAGGTTCTGATCTATCACCATCCCCAGCTGCTGTCATCCTTCAACTTTGAGAAGTTCATCCTCATGTAATAAAAAATAATGGCTCCCTTGGAGTGATACGAAAATCAGCAGTAAGAGTAAAGGAATTTAGATATCTGAGCACTTTATCTTCCTGGTGTAATTCCCCCAAGAAAATCACAGTTTAGGGCATCAAAGAACCTTAAGCTATCCAGCTCAGGGACTTCCCTAGTGGTCTAGTGGTCAAGACTTCACCTTCAGATACAGGAGGTGAGAGTTTGATCCTGATTGGAGAGCTAAGATCCCACATGCTTCATGGTCACAAAACCAGAACATAGACAACAGAAGCAATATTGTAGCAAATTCAAAAAGGACTTTAAAAATGGTCCAGATTAAAAAACTACATTGTGTTCTATTAAAACATATATATATATATATATATATATATGTATATATCCAGCTCAACCTCTTGCCTGAATCCTTTCATAGGTGAGGATAAGCATGCTGCTGCTACTGCTGCTGCTAAGTCACCTCAGTCGTGTCTGACTCTGTGCGACCCCATAGACGGCAGCCCACCAGGCTCCCCCGTCCCTGGGATTCTCAGGCAAGAACACTGGAGTGAGTTGCCATAGGTCATATTAAATGGCTTGCCTCAAGGCAGATTGTTCCTTAGCAACAGAAAAGTGAAAGTGAAGTCACTCAGTCATATCCAACTCTTTGCAACCCCATGGACTGTAGCCTACCAGGCTCCTCCGTCCATGAGATTTTCCAGGCAAGAGTACCGGAGTGAGTTGCCATTTCCTTCTCAAGGGGATCTTCCCAACTCAGGAATCAGAGCTGGAACTAAATCCCAGGTGTCTGTCCTCATGCCAGTTAGCTCCTGGATGATACTTTGGTATACCCAAGACTCTGATGATTATGTATTTGTGAGAGAAACTGTAAAAGTGCAAGAAAGAACCAAGTGACTAAACACAAAAAGGAATTGTTTATATAAAAATGTGTTTCCTTTTAAGTTTCAGGCTTGAAAGGCCATTTTTGCCATTTCTGTAGTCCGCTAAACTTTCTTCTTCGGACTGGGAGGGAAGGGCTGTGGCAGGGATCCAAAAGCCCTAGAAAAGCAGGAAGGAGACAGACTTGAAAACAGAGAAAGGCAAACATAGACCAAATCAGTTGTCCTGCAGCTACTGAGGGTCAACCTGCTTGTTTATTCTTGTAGGTGGCCTTAGAGAAGCTTTGCTACCAGTAGGAATTGCTGTGTCAAAGGGAAAAAAAATAAAAAACAAAGCATAATGAAATAAAGCAAAATAGCTAAAATAATCTTATTTATTTTCTTCTTTAATCTGAGTAGAGAGGAAGGAAAGATAGGCAAGGTGAAAGGGCACTCTCTGAGACACATCTTTAGAGCATTAAACTACACGGAGATGACATTTTTATAGAATTAAGCCAGGAAACAGCATGGTGTAATAGTTGGGAACATGGCCAGAACTCCCTGAGTTTGATTTTATCTGACCCATAGAGGTGTGTTGAGTATTAAATGAGTCAATACTTGTAAAGCACTTAAAATGGAACTAGGTGCATCATATGTGCTGTATTCATGTTTGTTAAATAAATTTTAAAAGAAGATGAAGGTGAATGGATATGTGCATATGTATGGCTAAGTCCCTTTTCAATCCACCTGAAGCTGTCACAACTTTGTTAATTAGCTATCAGTTCAGTTCAGTTCAGTTGCCACTCAGTCATGTCCGACTCTTTGCAACCCCGTGAATCACAGCACGCCAGGCCTCCCTGTCCATCACCAACTCCCGGAGTTCACTCAGACTCACAGCCATCGAGTCAGTGATGCCATCCAGCCATCTCATCCTCTGTCGTCCCCTTCTCCTCCTGCCCTTAATCCCTCCCAGCTTCAGAGTCTTTTCCAATGAGTCAGCTCTTCACATGAGGTGGCCATAGTACTGGAGTTTCAGCTTCAGCATCATTCCCTCCAAAGAACACCCAGGGCTGATCTCCTTCAGAATGGACTGGTTGGATCTCCTTGCAGTCCAAGGGACTCTCAAGAGTCTTCTCCAGCACCACAGTTCAAAAGGATCAATTCTTCGGTGCTCAGCTTTCTTCACAGTCCAACTCTCACATCCATATATGACCACTGGAAAAACCATAGCCTTGACTCAATGGACCTTTGATGGCAAAGTAATGTCTCTGCTTTTCAATATGCTATCTAAGTTGGTCAATAACTTTCCTTCCAAGGAGTAAGCGTCTTTTAATTTCATGGCTGCAGTCACCATCTGCAGTGATTTTGGAGGCCCCCCAAATAAAGTCTGACACTGTTTCCACTGTTTCACCATCTATTTCCCATGAAGTGATGGGACCAGATACCATGATCTTCGTTTTCTGAATGTTGAGCTTTAAGCCAACTTTTACACTCTCCTCTTTCACTTTCATCAAGAAGCTTTTTAGTTCCTCTTCACTTTCTGCCATAAGGGTGGTGTCATCTGCATATCTGAGGTTATTGACATTTCTCCCAGCACTCCAATATAAAATTTAAAAAACTTGTAAAGCTGTTTTCCAAAAAAAAAAAAAGAAGATTAAAGGTGAACCAAGAAAAAAGTGAGGTTCCTTCATCCATTTTTATGTCTAAAATTCATTGCACAGGTATAAATGATAAGCAAAATGAATCTCTTTTTACTTATTCATTTAATAGATATTTTATGAAATACCTACCACATGCCAGGCACTGTACTAGATGTCAGGCATTTGATGTTAGGAAACAGGACCTACAAGGTCATTCTCCTTGCTCAGCTTATTTTAGTTGGTATGCAAACAAAAAATAGTCAAAAGATGTCCTCTCAGGTAGTAAGGGAATAGAGAGAGTGACAAGAATGTATGAATGCTGTTTTAGATCAATAACTAGGATTCGTACTCAGGCAGCTTAACTGAGGTTCTTAACTATATTGTCTAAACGCTATACTTCAAAGCACAGATGAGGATACTAAGTGGATAATCCCTTTAAGTTGCCTCCAAGGAACTTAGAAGTTTACAAAAAGGAATTTTCTTGAGCTTTTATTAACCTAACTTAATTCCAGGTTAACCACCTACTACTTGTGTCATGTTGGACATATGACTTAAATTCTCTAATTCTGTTTCCTTACCTGTAAAATGGAGATAATAACAGTAGAACCTACCACATTAACTTACTTTGAATTATAAATTTAAAAACGTGCATGAAGTGCCTGTCACTTAGAAGGACTAAGTTAATATTGTCCTAGCCAGTACTCTTGCCTGGAAAATCCCATGGACGGAGGAGCCTGGTAGGCTGCAGTCCATGGGGTCACTAGGAGTCAGACATGACTGAGCGACTTCCTGCATTGGAGAAGGAAATGGCAACCCACTCCAGTGTTCTTGCCTGGAGAATCCCAGGGATGGGGGAGCCTGGTGGGCTGCCATCTCTGGGGTCGCACAGAGTTGGACACGACTGAAGCGACTTAGCAGCAGCAGTAACCACTTGTGTTTGTTCAGTAAGTGCTCACTAAATTAGCAAAACTTAATAAAATTGGGGGGGGCGGGGATACAAATTTGCCTGCAGCCAAAAAGCAACAGCTCAATCACTGATATAAGATAGTCTACGACTAAAACTGTCCGTGACTAAATTGGAATAGTGAGCTTTCCATTCCATTTCTCACAAGGCAGATTATTCACGTTTTAAATAAGGGCAAAACTTTAAATTTTATCATCATCCACTAAATTAATTTTTAATACCTTTAAGATGATTATTTAACCTATCAGGAGCTAAGAGAGAAGGTATTTAAAATCATAGCTAGGGCCTTCTTATCTAAGAAATTAAGTGAATAAGCTTAATAGCAAGAGGGCTTCCTGTCTGCACCTCTTGGAGGTAATGTAATCAATCCCCAGAGCTAAGTGGAAAGTGGGAGAAGAATAGGGCAGATAGCACTTCAGACAGCAAGGGCTCAGTAAATGTGGGTGGCACAGAATGGAACAGAAGTGAACTGAGAAGCTGCATGTTCAGACCGTGACAGGGTGGCTCCATGAACTTGTTCAAGACATTCTGATTTCATTGAAAAAAAGCAGAAATAAGTAAATTTACACGAGAGCTCCTAAACAATATACCCACAGATGTGAAGAGACATTATCCCCCACCTTTCCTGTACAATTGAATTAAGTTCTAGTTTAAAAGTTGAATATAATTTGGCTACACTTCTTACTTTCAATCGATAGCAGTCAAGTGAGAAGTCTCTGTTCAGTTTATGTCTGCAAATGCCTTGAGCATCTACTTATGTCTCAGACACAGTGGAAGAAAAAAAAAAAAAGATGAAGTTATATAGTATCTGCCTTCAAGGAGATTGCCATCTAGCAAAGAAAGTCAACCCAATATCCAAGTGATTTTCATAAAAACAGACCATGAACAAACTGTAATAGAAGTAAAAATACAAGCTTTGAGCATTAAATGGAAGGGAAGTTCTCTTCTGCTCAGTGAATCACAAGAAAGTTCCTGGAGGAGGAGGAAAAAAAAAAGCAAACCATTTTTCAAAATGGTTTTGAACAATGGTTTCAAACCATCGTTCAAAAACCATAAATCAAAAAACCATTTCTATGCACCTTAAAAACGTCTTTATTGTGTCAAGATTGGGGATAGCTCATGACACTCCAAGCAAAATGTGACCAAGAGTATTTGCTTGCTTGTTCAGGCAGATAGATATGCTACTTTTTTCCCACTTGTAATAACCATTGTTTGAAATACAGCTAGTGCCGTCAATCCAGTTATCAATTTCATCCATCACTTTGCCCTTCAGGCTATAATGAGTGAGTCAAATGCTTCAAACCCAGGAAGACGCCTGGAGTCCTTTTCAGTGAAGTGCCTAAACTAGAACTGAGTTACTGTTCTCCCACCCCTAAGCTAAGCAGTTTTTCATTACATGGTATTTCTTTGTGGTTATTTTCTGTTGGTGGTCAATGGGAGTTTAAATTTCCATCTTTCAGGTTCAAATTTGATGCTGATCTTCTGTGGACTCACAGTGAATACTTTACTTAGGAATCCACCTTTCACCTTTAGAAAAATGGCTTGCCATTTTTCTAGCATGTTCTATTTTAGTAAAAAGATATTCAGCTGGAGGGAGGGGGTATTTTATTTTGTTAGTTAACAGATAACTACTGCTCTTATCAGAGGAAATGAGTACTCAAAAAGCCTCCAGATTCCTTTTTTCATGTCTTCAAAAGTGCTAAATAGATACACTTTAAATGATTTTTAAGGTCATAATTTATGAATCACAGAATTCTAGCAGGTTAAAAGGTTTTTATTCAATGCATCATCAGTTTTAAATCTCAACTCCTCTATTTAGAGGCTACTGCTGGCAATGGCACCCCACTCCAGTACTCTTGCCTGGAAAATCCCATGGACGGGGGAGCCTGGTGGGCTGCAGTCCATGGGGTTGCTGGGAGTCGGACATGACTGAGCGACTTCACTTTCACTTTTCACTTTCATGCATTGGAGAAGGAAATGGCAACCCACTCCAGTGTTCTTGCCTGGAGAATCCCAGGGACGGGGGAGCCTGGTGGGCTGCCGTCTATGGGGTCGCACAGAGTCAGACACGACTGACACGACTTAGCAGTAGCAGCAGCAGCTGGGTAGGAAAAAATTGTATTTATAATTTTCTAATACTAAGAGGTAAATATAGAAATTGTTGAATGTGAAGTTTTCTCACAAATGTACCATAGATTATTAAGTAAGTGTATAGGAGATTGCTTTTCCTGGCTTTTTCCTTCCTTCATTGGAAGGACTGCTACCGAAGCTGAAGCTCCAATTCTTTGGCCACCTGATGCGAAGAGCTGATTCACTGGAATAAACTCTGATGCTAGGAAAGATTGAAGGCAAAAGGAGAAAAGGGTGGCAGAGGATGAAATAGATAGCATCACCAACTCAGTGGACATAAATCTGATCAAACTCCGGGAGACAGTGAAGGACAGGGACTCCTGGCGTGCTTCAGTCCATTGGGTCACAAAGAGTCAGACACAATTTAGTGGCTGAACAACAGGAGCATAGGAAATGGGTTTCCCTGGCTTTGTCCTCTGGGACTCAATTACATTATCGTCTATCAACATTTATGGTGTTCACTTTCAACAGAACACTTTTCTAAGTGCTACTGATGTAAATACAAAGTAATAATTGACCTTACAACCCAAAGACCTTAGCATTTCCAATAGTGTGTGTGTCATTCGCTCAGTTGTGTCTGACTCTTTGTGACTCCATAAACTGTAGCCCAACAGGCTCCTCTGTCCATGGAATTCTCCAGGCAAGAACACTGGAGTGGGTATCCATTCCCTTCTCCAAGGAATCTTCCTGACCCAGGGATCAAACTCGGGTCTCCTGCACTGCAGGGAGATTCTTTACCATCTGAGCCACCAGGGAAGCCCCATAGGGGCTTCTGGTAGGATTGGAGCTAAATGACAGACAGTTAGGGCAACTCCAGATGCATAAGGTCTGCAGACACCCACGTGCCGGATGATCATCAGTGAGTTTCTATTTCGTCCAATCAGCTCATTTTCGCTCTATGCTAGATTCAGAAATGGTGAAAAATGGGTAAGACTTGGTTCCTGCCTCAAGCAGTTCTACCTACACTTTGTACAGAGACAAATGTGGCAAAAACTAAACTACTATGTGAAAAAATATGCTACAAGAGGAGGGGAGCACTAAGTACATGGAAGCCATGGAAAGTTTTCTGGATGGTACATGATGCTTGAGTTTAATTTCGAGGAATTAATAGATATGTTTAGCAAATAGAGCACTGAGGAAATCACTCCAGGCGGGGATGCTGCCTGTGTTCCGGCTAGATCTAGAGACAGCAGGGAGAAATGGATGCGCATATTCATCCATTCTTTCTCTGTTTCCCTCTTACTCACTTTCATACACATACACACACACCCGCTCACACAGGCATTCACTTCTTTAAGTATTAACCCCAAGAGAAATTATGGAAGAAACTCCTCCCAAACATCTCCAACTCTTCAAGTTTTCTTTCTTTTCTGGAACTTGTAAAAACTTTGGCACTTAATTTCCTTATATTTGTATATATCTGAAATACACACACACACACACACACAGAACTGCATATTCCTAGAAGAAAAGAATCTTAGACCTTTTATATTTTTATAAATTTTGTGCTTAAAAATTCTTGTTGCATGAAATAAATAATAACTACTGAAACTATTGTTAAGAACTGATTCACTAGTGGGGATTCACATAATTCAAGCTGAACATTCTTAGTTACTTCAGTGTCTGAGGTAATATAAATTCTGAGATGACCAAAAAACAAACAAAGGCCCCAATCTATAAGACTGGAGACATTTTCCTAGGAGTCAATCTATTGTCTCTTCTACCCAGTGCTGGTGGAATAGTTCTTAGAGTATTCCCTCACTGTAGATAGAAAAGGAGTTCTCAAGAATTCCAGGGGTTCTCAAGAATTCCAGGGGTTCTCAAGAATTCCAGGGGTTCTCAAGAATTCCAGGGGTTCTCAAGAATTCCAGGGGTTCTCAAGAATTCCAGGCAGGACTTCAAACTGTGGTTACACTTCTCTGCATGTTCCAGACCTCACTGAAATTTTTCCTAATATTCATTCTGGGTCTTTCAAGTCATATTTACACCATTAATCAGACTACTTGTTGACTGTGTGACATCTGTCTTTTTCTCCCTCTTTCTCTCTAGCTTATTGTAGTTGATGATTCTTGTTACCAAAGCTTGAAACAATGCACCAAAACTTACCAAAATTGTTCTTGGTGCTGTTAACACCCACTGAGTGTGCCAAGTCTGCTACTAATGGTTGCCAAAGGCTGCTTCAGAGCTGCAGGGGCCCAAAGTGTCAAAGGTGCTAATGTCTGTGCAACTGCCTACAGTGCCCAGACACTTCTCATCAAGAGCACATTAGCCAATGCCAACTGAATATCCTGCCAATATCACTGAAACCTGCCAGTGTGGGCACCATGACCAACTGCTGGTGCCCAATGTTGAGGGCACCAATATCTGCAACATGGCACCATCCCTGCCTGCTGATGAAGTTACTGGTGCCAGTTCTGCTAATTCCTTTTGTCCCCAAGTCCCAAAAATGTTTCATGATACAGATTTCGTATTGAAGCTTCTTATTCTTAAGGCATGATCCATAGGCTCTGAGACAGGGTCCAGTAAGAGAGCCAGATCCTGAAATCCATGCAGAATCATCCATCTCCTTGAACGTGTGTCTGTTATCCTGTTAATCAAATACATATGCCTAGGCCACCTTCTTTGACCAGAAGAGCCTTTTGAGTTCCCTGGGTTGTTCATTGAAAACAGACTCATGCAAGACCCATCCTGCAGTCATCCAGACATTCCCATGCTTGACAGATGAACACAATCCTGTTCAAGCTGAGATCCATGCCACAAGGGTGCAGCCATCAAGATGACAGAGTCCCATTCCAGGCTAGAGAACAAGGAACACTTTATTTTGTGCTTCAGGAAGGTGTATGGAATTTGACCACTTCTCACCACCTCTCCTCGAGCACCTGTCTCTCTTGGGTTACTTCCCCAACTTCTGAACAAGCCTTTCTGCCCCTTGCTTCCCTGTGCACTCCTCTCAACACAGCAGCCAGAGTGACTCTGCTGAAATGTAAGCCAAATCAGGTCACCACTGTGCAAATTCTTGCACTTGCTCAGTTTCCCACAGAATGAAAGCCAAAGTCCTTACAGTGCCTTCAAAACTTTACAGTATCTGGCCCCTATTACCTCTCGGACCTGTTCCCGCCCACCTCTGCCTGCACAAGCTACTTCAGCCCCTCCCCTGGTTCCCTTGTTATACCTTGGATAGACACCAGCTCACTTCCTCCTGAGGGCCTTTGCTGTACTTGTTCCCTCTACTTGAATCCTCTCCCCCTGGTTGCCAAGAAAGCCAATTTGCTCTCTTTAAATCTTTGTTCAAATCTTGCCTTCTGAATAAAACACCCCCAACCACCCTATTGAATACCACATTTCAACTTGAAATCAACCCTGAATATTCATTGGAAGGACTGATGCTGAAGCTGAAGCTCCAATACTTTGGCCACCTGATGTGAAAAGCTGACTCATTGAAAAAGAGTGGGAGATGCTGCGAGAGATTGAGGGCAGGAGAAGGGGGCAACAGAGGATGAGATGGTTGGATGGGCGTCACCAATTCAATGGACGTGAATTGGTGCAAACTCTGGGAGATAGTGAAGGACAGGGAAGCCTGCCGTGCTGAGGACCACGGGGTCACAAAGAGTTAGACACGACTGAGCAACTGAACAACAACCTGTCCCCATGCAACCTTCAGAACCCCCAATCCTCCTATTGTACTTGCTCTTTTCACAGCACTTATCATTTTCTGACATAATTTCTCTATTTTTTATGCTTGTTTATTATTATCTGTCTCCTCAGTTAGAATGTAAACTCCACAACGCCTAATACTTTTTTATGTTCCATTCACTGATGCATCCAAAACAGTGCCTAGAATATAGTAGACATGAATTGTGTCTTTGCTGAGTGAATAGTAGATGGGTGAATGGATGAATGGATGGATAGATGGATGGGTGGACAGATAGATGGGTGGACAGATTGATAGATGGACGTGTTGTAGGTCCTCAACTTCGTAACTCCTATTTTTTTCGCCACCTTTTGTATGATATCCTTTATACTTCCCCACTCAAGCAGAACATAAGCTATTCATTTATATATTCCTAACTTTGGTTTTATGATACATTTATCTGTCTGAAGTGCTTCAGTGGGTATGTTATTATGCACATGCCTGGAGCTCTGAGAAAGGACATGGTTTTTAAATATCAAATAAATAGAATTGGCATTCAGAAGGTTCATTATCTTCTGAAGACACAGGTTTGGGAAAAAAATATTTTTCAGTTGAGACTAATAACAAGCAAACAATTTTCCTGATTCATAGTAGCATTTAAAGTTTCTGTTTCAAAAGCAAAGCAGTGTTCTACATAACCAGTGCACTACACAGCATCGTAGGGACACGAATGTCGGCAAACATGTACTATCAGAGGAGGGAAAGGGGGATCCTGTGTCTTTTTTTAAATATAGTTCATATCAGTGGTGGAGACTGTAATGTGAATGATGGTGGGCATTGTTCAGCACCTTATTTTAGTTGCAGTAAACCCTCTCCACCTTTAATCTGAGACCTTGTTTCATAAAAGAGCTTTGCAACAAGGAAATAAATTAAAACAAATAGTGATATATAACAGAGGGCTCTAGGGTCAACATGATCTCAACAAGGATTTTAGAAATGAAAAGATGGTGAAAGCATGTTCTTTGATTGAATTTTCAAAAACACCCCTTTACCAAAAGCTTCAGAGAAAAGTACAATAAAAATCATTCAATAAAATCATTCAACCCTAGTGACCATGTTTACATGTGTACCGTGTAGTGATTGCATTGGTCCTTTCATCCACATCCCCACAGATCTTGCCTCGCAGACAGCGGCCAGGTTCTCAGGTGATGCTCCAGAGAGCAGTTACTCTATGTGTGCACAGAAAAAACCTGATTAGCAGTCTGCTCACACTGTTTGGAAAGCAATAAAAAGATTGCTTTATGGTTGTTAGTGTTGTTATTGTCATCTTTTTCTGCCACGATTTATAGAACCTCTCTTTTTTGGCACTTCACTCCTTTAATTCATAATCAATCCAGTGCCTTTTAGGAAGGGTTACCCCCCTAACTCTGATGGCTAGAAGGTTCGCTAGTCTGGCTAATGCTTCTGTTCTGTTCACCAACCATCTTGATTGTGCTATTGGAAGTTTATCACCATACGTCTTAAAAACCTTCTTATCTATGCACTTTGTCCATTGCTTCCCTTCCAGTTTACTCCACTGTCTAAGACTTGCCAAAAAAAGGAACATCTCAGGCCCTCTCATGGCTAGACCTTAGTTTATTTCTTTTATTCATTAAATAGAAATCACAGGGCATAAAGAGATAGTACCCAGGCCAAAGCATTTCATTTTCCCTTTATTCCCCCAAAAGGTAGTGCCAAGTAATATTCAGGTATCACCTCTTCATGCTCCTGCCCTGTTCCTAAAGCTGGGAATCTGCAGTTGTCTGAACATTCAAGTATGCAAAATCAACAAGGTTCAGTTGGTGGTGGGAAAAATTAGAGGAGGCACTATTATCTGCAATTAAATACATAGTGACATCTAAGCACAATTCACTGACCTCTGAGTGTTTAAGTTTCTCCCTATTCTTTTGCAGAAATTGTCTCAGTAACAGGGTCTTATTGCAAACCAATTTATTTCTTTTATTCATTAAATAGAAATCACAGGGCATAAAGAGATAGTACCCAGGCCAAAGCATTTCATTTTCCCTTTATTCCCCCAAAAGGTAGTGCCAAGTAATATTCAGGTATCACCTCTTCATGCTCCTGCCCTGTTCCTAAAGCTGGGAATCTGCAGTTGTCTGAACATTCAAGTATGCAAAATCAACAAGGTTCAGTTGGTGGTGGGAAAAATTAGAGGAGGCACTATTATCTGCAATTAAATACATAGTGACATCTAAGCACAATTCACTGACCTCTGAGTGTTTAAGTTTCTCCCTATTCTTTTGCAGAAATTGTCTCAGTAACAGGGTCTTATTGCAAACCAATGCGCTTCAAGAAACAGATTTGTATATGTTATGTGTCTCCCTCCACTGCTGCAGATACACAACACAGAGACTTTATCACACCCTGCTTCCTAACAAGAGCCACAGTATGTTAATCCTTTCAGTTCCACAGAAAGAATATCATTACATGAAGGACCCAGAATCTCAGGCTCCATAAAGGGCATTTTCCAAAAGATCACTTAAAACCGCTCACTAATGAGATAATGTATATGAAATCACTCTGGGTTTTTAATCTCATATGATTGTTAGGTGATGTTCTTATCACTGATAGTCCTACCCATTTGGTGGACATGTCTCTCCCAGCAAAGTTACACTATGATAGCACTTAGATGGTGGTAGATAGACTTTTTTTCCTGGGGCTCCATGGTCAGTGGGTCTGCCTTTCTCTTTTATGTTCAATCAGTCTTTTAAGAGCCACTGATGAAACAGCACAGTGATGTCTGAGCCCAGGTCTCAAAGCCGATAGGAGACCTGATCCTCGCGCTACTTGATAGACCTGCATTTAGACTTGGCAGCACGCTGTCCGCTAGCACTGCTTGACCTGGTTTGTTATCAGGCCTACTGCTAGTCCAGTCTTGGTTAGCAGCAGGACAGAGCAGAAGAGGCTGGAACAAGGAGCAGGGAAGGGGGGAGGTACCTGACCATGTCAGCCATCTGTGTGACAAAACTCCTATCAGGGAGTCTGAGAGTACAAAGTATATCCAGGTAGAAAAGAGAAGCCGCGATCCACTGCAGCTTCACAGGCAAGTTTAAGGTCCTGACACATCGAGGGTGTTGCACCAGTGGGTTCACAGTGAGTGGTAGTCAGGTTTGAGTGTATCTGGGGAGCAGCATGTCAGACGGAAGGCTGCCCTGCCCATATGAGGACCTCCACCTCACACATAAGTTTCCAGCATTGCACATATAAGGCTCCAGCTCTCACCAAGTCTCAGCAAGGCAGCTTCTTTTTTGTTTTGTTTGTTTTTTTTAAAGTAGCTGCTTTGAATACAGAGATTATTAACACCAAAATTATCTTCGGCTATGCCTCTCAGCTATGATTTCCAAGAAAGGCAGGCAAAATCCCCAAAGCAAGAGACAAGCCCTCTATCCCACCCCAATCTCCACAGCACTCTTGGACTCATTCCTTTATGTCTCTGACCTTCCTCAGCCGCGAGTCCTCATTTGTCACTCCTTTCCTTGCCTTTTCCTTGTGCTTTTCTAAAAACCATCTCCCACCTTCTCTTCCCATACAAACTCCTCAAAAGAATCAGTTAGACTGCACTTTCTGTGTCCTCATCTCTGGCTTATATCGCAACCCAGCACAGCCTAGCTTCTGGACTCTTAGCAGGATGCCAGATCCCTGTGAACCTTTCTCCCCGCTCCTCTCAGCAGACCTCTCCACACATCCCAGTACCGCGGCCCACAGCCTCCATACAACTCTGCTTCTCTTCTCTCTCTTCTTTCTTCAGTCTCCTGAGTATAATCCTCATCCCTTACTTTGAAAATGTTGGTTTGTCCTCAGGCCACTTCTTTTCATACTACACACTCTCTTCAGTCCCAGCCATGCATGACTTCAGCTCCCACTTGTGATAAAAATAACTAAGATTTATCCAGAGCTTCTTTGTGCTGAACACTGAACTAAACACTACTTGCATTTATATTGTTGAACATCTATGGCAACCCTCAGAGGTAGGCATTCTTTTGTATCTCTCATAATACTTATCAGAAAATGGAAGCTTAGGAAGGTTGAAGAGTTTACTCAAGATCATACAGCTGTCTGTGCTGCTGCTCAAGGCTACAGGTCTCCTCAGACTTCTCCCCCAAACTCAACATTGCTATTCCCCAACATCTTTAAATTCTCCTGTCTCAAAATTACTCTTGTCACGTTCTTCTATTTTCTTTTCTTTCTCAGCTGGTAATGCTACCAAGTATCAGAGCTAGAAACTTGAGGTTTCCTACATTTTTCCACCTATTGTCCCTTGCATTGTTGTCACAAAGGGATGGTGGTGTGATTGACAGAAAGATGCCGACAAAGGCAGTTAAAAGAAGTGAAGTTTCTTTTAATGGCAACAGATGTGAAAACTTATGGCTTCACAAAATAAAAGACAGTGTAGTGTACTGTCAAATGGAAGTACAGGCTTCCTTTAAATGTTCTTCAAGAAGTTACCTCATTTAATTTTTAATTCTGTTTTTATTGAAGGCTAAGGCACTGAATTAGAGACCTCCTCGTGGCTTAAAGAATAGAATGCCCTACTTCTCCCCTGTAATAGTCTGACAGTGAGCAGTCCAGGTTTGCATGTTGACTCTGCTCTTTGCAATTCTGGAAGGGCCCCGGACCCAGAACCTTCCATCTGTTGTTCTATCTTCCTCTAAAGTACTGCTATTTAAAGTGTGGCCCATGGATTGACAATGGCAGCATTGCCAGGGAGCTTGTTAGACATGCAGAATCTCAGTCTCCCTTCAACCTGTTGACTTAGAACCTGAAGGTTAAGGTCTCTCGTGTGATTCTTGTGTACATTAAGATGTGAGGAACATTTCCCAAACTCTATAGTATTGTTTTGCCCATGGGACCAAAGCTAAGCTGTCAACACAGACATTTCAGCTCAATAAAAGACCCTCCACTCACCCACCAAAAAAAAGGAAACTCTAGAGCAAAGAATCTTTTAGGTTAAAGGTGATATGGAAGTTACATTAACACTTTCAGTGGCATCCCATAGGCTCAAATGTATTCTCATAGAAGCAACCAGAAGAAAAGCTGCTGCTGCTGCTGCTGCTGCTGCTATGTCGCTTCAGTCATGTCTGACTCTGTGCGACTCCATAGACAGCAGCCCACCAGGCTCCCCCGTCCCTGGGGTTCTCCAGGCAAGAACACTGGAGTGGGTTGCCATTTCCTTCTCCAATGCATGAAAGTGAAAAGGGAAAGTGAAGTCGCGACCCCATGGACTGCAGCCTACCAGGCTCCTCCGTCCATGGGATTTTCCAGGCAAGAGTACTGGAGTGGGGTGCCATCACCTTCTCCAAGAGGAAAAGCTAGTGTATCACATATCTAGTTAAATAGATATTAGCCTAATTGAAGCCCCATTACTGTGGAAGAAGAGAGACTAGTTTTTGATGGACAACAATGGGGCTCTGTCTCAATTTTGTAATACTTTCAGACATAAAAATATCTGCCAAATTTGTTATTGAATTTTTTAGGCTCCTTATTCTCTTGATCTAGTTACCATGCCAGTGTCATAATGCCAGCTTCATAACTTGTTGAATTGAGAACTATTTTTTTTAATTTAATCCCAAATCTATTACAATGTAATTCCATTTTCTCTTATTTTTATTTCTCTTTCTATTTTTGTTGCCTTCCTTTTTTATATTTTTCATCTTGTGGCTCTATCAGTTTATAAGGTATTATCCTTGTCTGAACAGACAAAGGTGGTCTCAGGCAGAAAGGATGACAGACAATAAATATATATGTATGTCCATGCATATGTGACAAGCCCAGAATACTTCAAATAAAACTAACATATTAAGAGAAAATAAAGCTTAGTGATCATGTGATCTTACAAAAACCTTCTAGGTCAGTGGTTTTCAAATATTTCCTTTTTAAGCTTTCTTTCCTCTTACCTGTGTAAGACGCTTAAAATATGAGTTATTCAACTGAAGTAGACCAGGAAGTTTTAGAACCTCAGGTGTTCAGCTGTCTTCTAATGGCCCCCTTGAAGCCCCAGGACACTGCAGAGCACTGTCCTAGGGTCAGTGACCCCTGCCTGCTGTGTGGCCTGTGATGTTAACAGTGTGTTCCCTCTGAGGCCAAGTTTGCTTTAAGAGGCTGCTGGAGGACAGTCAATGCCCATTTGCAGAGAATCAACAAGACATCATGAGCAACAAGGAAGATCTTTGATGAAATGTACCAAGATATCCTCATTTTCCTGAGACGAGCTTTCTTCCCTGCTGTCTCTGATTGCTATTCCAGCTTAGGTTTTCCCCAGACTTTGGGAAACAACTAGTTGAATAGTATTGCCTTGTTACGAACCTGTTGTCATGCCTGCTCACCACTCTGCCTCTCAGATTGCAGACTGTGCCTGATGCCCATTCATGCTCACAGTACAGCAAGCCAGGCAGCCCTTCAAGCTGTCTCTGTCTAACCTGGTCCTGCCAGATGAGCCTGCTGAGAAAAGAGTATCACCACTGCTAATCTGAGAAAGCAGTCACCGTGCTCCTTGTGGACGCACTCAAGAAAAAAGTGTGGATGACATCTGACTCTAGCCTAAATGTCCTATGAAATTGAAAGTGTTAGTCACTCTTTGCAACCCCATGAACTGTAGCCTGCCAGGCTCCTCTATCCATGTCCCATCTTGTACTGCATTTTTTTTTCCTTCTGCCTTTGGGTTTCTTTCCTCTTTACTGGATAAATAAATATGACACTAATTTAACATTAATATACAAATTATAGAGTTGTAAGATTTAGGAACTAAAAGGGAACTTTGAGATTATTGATCTAACACCTTTATTTTACAGATGAGAACACTGAAGCCTAGAGGTGAAGTAACTTGCCCATGGTTATACGCTAATAATAGTGTAGTCAAGACTGCCAGCTACAGAAACAAAGCCCAGTGCATTTTGCAATATGGCATGTGCTGTGTGTGCTCAGTCATGTCCAACTCTTTGTGACCCCATGGACTATAGCCCGCCAAGCTCCTCTGTCCATGGAATTTTCCAGACAAGAATTCTGGAGTGAAATGCTGTTCCCTACTCCAGGGGATCTTTCAGACCCAGGGATTGGACCTGAGTCTCTGGCATCTCCTGCACTGGCAGGCAGATTCTTTACCACTGCATCACCTAGGAGACCCATACAGCATACTACAGCATACTCTCTAGAACTAGTCCTGGTAGTTAATAGTTTTAAATACTTGTAAACATTAAGTTAGACCATAAAAGGAACCCTCATTTGTGTAATATATAGTACAAAGTACACATCTCCCCACAAATGGATGCCATGCCACTAAAATTAATTTGCCCTTTTGTCTTCACATGTTCATTAAATTGGGCTTCCCTAGTGATTCAGTTGGTAAAGAATCTGCCTGCAATGCAGGAGGCCCAGGTTCAATCCCTGGGTCAGGAAGACCCCCTGGAGAAGGAAAAGGCATTTTAGTAAACATTTAGTGACTGACTGCCATATATAAGATGCTCTGCTGGGCACATGGGAGACTACAAAAGTGGCTAAGACCTTGTTTCTTTACCAGGAGGTTTACAGTGTAACTAAGACAGATACTCACCTCTCTAACTATAACAGAAATCAAACTTTAATAGAGCTATAATAGAATTTTATGCAAATTACTACAGAAACCTGGTAGAAGGTATGATTAGCTTTGACTTGGGAGTAAGGATAGCATTGGAGAAGACATCATAAAAGAGGCAGCATTTGAACAGGATCTTTTAAGAATGGATAGAATTTCAACAGAGAACAGGGAGAAAATAGTATTCCTGACAGAGGAAATAGTGTGAGCAAAAGTGTAGAAATATACTAGAAATACTGTAGATTATGCCCCAACAATCATAGTCATAAAATAAAGAGTTACTTAGTTTAGATTTGTGAAAATACAGTACACTGATGTTTACTAGATGAGAGTCACACAGCTTGGATAGGATGCTGATGTTAACTTAGCTTCCCAAGTCTCTCTCAGTCTTGTGTAGACACATTTGCCAGTGAATTCATAAATTCAAGAGTTTGAAATATTTTATATGTTGACTTGGTTATGCCACAGTACCCAGATATTTGGTCAAACACCAGTTTAGGTGTCACTCAGAAGGTATTTTTTCAGTGAAATTAGCATTTAAATCAGTAGACTTTGAGTATAGATTACCCTTTAATGTGGATGAACTTTATCCAATTAGAGAAAAACACTGAGGTCCCCCAAACAAATCAAAGGAATTCTGCTCCAGGCTGCCTTCAGGTTTGAGCTGCAAATTCTTCTCTGAGTCTCTAGCCTGCCCTGCAGATTTGACACTTGCCAGATTTCAGGCTCATGCGTGTGTATATACACAGCCTATTGATCCTGTCTCTCAGGAGAACCCAGACTAATACAAACACCAAGAGTTTTGAAATAAACAGTGACTTTATTAGTCCATGTTCCCCTCTATGTCAAAATATCGGTGGTTTATAGCAACAAAATATATGTATATTTTTTCTTCCTCATGATTCAGCTAACTTCAGGTGGACTCACTCAAGTTCCTGAGAGCTAGGGCAGACTCCAAGCTTCAGCCTAGATTTAGGTTTGCTCCACAAGTTTTCATCTTTCTCGTAGCGCTAGAGGTTATGTAACTATTCAGCACTTGTTTTTCTTATAATAGAGTATAGGAACACAAAAGGAAATTGGATCGCAGGAATGCAGAGGCCTCATCTAGAGACTGCCACACTGATACTTCTACCTGTTCCACTGGCCAGGAAAATACACAGCCAACATCAAAGGGATGGAGGAGTAACTCCAGCTATAGCAGGATTCAATGCAGATTCCTTGGCAAGGGGCACAGGGGTATAATTCTCATCCAGGAAGAAAGCAGAGAGTTGGAAATGATTCAATCAACTTGAGGGACCTTGTTAGATATATTTTAAAAAGTAACTGTCAACTGTGGAAAGGGCGAGTATAAAGAGGTTAGCAGGCATAAACTCTTTGTGAAACAAGGCAGAAAAGAAAAGGAAGCAGTGAAAGAGGAAAGAAGAATTTTGATTGGAAGTTGAAAAGATTAGCAGCCAAAAGACTCAACATATACAGTTTCAAAATAAGCATGGGCCTAATTTAGGGCACTAAGGAGGGAAGGAAACTAAGTTATTGAAGACATATATTCAAAACTGTACTAGGCAGTATGCATACCTTGTGTCTTATGATCCTTACAATACTGCAGTAGATACTGTGGTCACATTCCAAAGTTCATTTTGGAAGAAGAGAATTGAATTGAAAGACCCTTTGTAAATCAAATGCAGAAGACTTGTTGGCCTAATTAGATATGAGGTACAATGGAAAACAGAAAGTTAGATGACTCCTAAGCCTCTACTTGGGTGATGGTGTGCTGCTGTTCAGTCATCCAGTCTTGTCCGACTCTGCGACCCTGTGGAGTGCCGCACATGGGACTGCATATGGCGTGATGCTCCCCATTCACTTAGTTGGGGAATGCAGAGGGAGGGCACTTGTGAGCCAAAACAAACACATTTTTCTTGGGTTGGTGATACTATAGGACATCTACATGAGATATTTTGCAAATAGTTGGAAATTTGTATCTTAGAGCTCAAGAAGCCAGTCCTAGAGAAACACTGCAGAAATAAAGGCAGAAATCATTCCAAGCATGGAAAATGATATTTGCAGAGACATGAATGTGTCTTGCACACACAGTTCGTGTTCATGGAATGGCTAGCAATTTAGCATACTGTTTAGACAAACTGATGTGTTTAATTATATGTGATAGTTTACGTACAGCAGAGTAGTGTGAGATGAGGTTGAAAGATAACTTTGTACTTGGTCTCAGTTGTCCTAGAATGCTGGAAAAGGACATTTGGGCTTTTATCAAGAAGCAGCTTCTATAGGATTTTGTGCAAGTGTTGACTTAAGAACCTGGAGACTGATGTAGCATCATATATGCTGCTGCTGCTGCTAAGTCGCTTCAGTCGTGTCCGATTCTGTGTGACCCCATAGACGGCAGCCCACCAGGCTCCCCCATCCCTGGGATTCTCTAGGCAAGAACGCTGGAGTGGATTGCCATTTCCTTCTCCAATGCATGAAAATGAAAAATGAAAGTGAAGTCGCTCAGTCGTGTCCGACTCAGCGACCCCATGGACTGCAGCCTACCAGGCTCCTCCGTCCACGGGATTTTCCAGGCAAGAGTATTTTACGTACAGCAGAGTAGTTGAGATGAGGTTGAAAGATAACTTTGTACTTGGTCTCAGTTGTCCTAGAATGCTGGAAAAGGACATTTGGGCTTTTATCAAGAAGCAGCTTCTATAGGATTTTGTGCAAGTGTTGACTTAAGAACCTGGAGACTGATGTAGCATCATATATGCTGCTGCTGCTGCTAAGTCGCTTCAGTCGTGTCCGATTCTGTGTGACCCCATAGACGGCAGCCCACCAGGCTCCCCCATCCCTGGGATTCTCTAGGCAAGAACGCTGGAGTGGATTGCCATTTCCTTCTCCAATGCATGAAAATGAAAAATGAAAGTGAAGTCGCTCAGTCGTGTCCGACTCAGCGACCCCATGGACTGCAGCCTACCAGGCTCCTCCGTCCACGGGATTTTCCAGGCAAGAGTACTGGAGTGGGGTGCCATTGCATCATAGGATAAGCTGGATCAAAAAGGTGGGAGGCCAAGTGAAAGACTATTGCATTAGTTTTTATAAGCACCAACAAGAACCGAAACGGAATAGTGGCAGAAAGAACAGAAGTGAAGGAACAGATGGAAGAATTGCTTTGAAGGAAATTATTGCGCAGCACAGTAACCATTCTGCATATCATTCAATATGTGTCAAGTTAATTTTGTAGCTTCTCTCAGCACTAATAGCTTCCTTTCTTCAGGTGTGCAGAGCCTTCATAATTTATTGGTCATCTGCTCGCATATTTTTTAAATAGGGTTATAATTTCTATGAGGGAGAGACTATGACTTGTTTTGATTCCTGCTCTTCTACAACATTCATCAGAATAGGCATGGGCTAAATGTTTAACGAGTGAGCGACTGAATGAATGCTGCCCCTGTACACATCAATGTATTCATTCCCAGGTTCTCTTCACACTCGCTCTGTGGCCCTACCCCACCTCTCATCTTTCCACCAACTGTTTCCCTCCCCCTCACGTCTGCCTGCAATGCGGGAGACCCGGGTTCGATCGCTGGGTTGGGAAGATCCCCCGGAGAAGGAAATGGCGACCCATTCCAGTACTCTTCCTGGAAAATCCCATGGACAGAGGAGCCTGGTAGGTTACGGTCCATAGGCTCGCAAAGAGTCAGACACGACTAAGCGACTTCACATTACATTGCACATTGCCTCCTTAAGGTTGGTCAGGAGAACTTGTCTCATAGGAGTAACCAGATTTCTGAGCAGTTTGCAGAAATTGATGGGACTTTTTTTTTCCAATCTTGCCTTCAGTCAAGCTCAGTTGATTCTCTCTTTACTATTTTTAATGTTATCTCAGATATATACGATAGCTTTCAGTTAAGTTCTGTTCAGTCGTGTCTGACTCTTTGCAACCCAATGGACTGCAGCACATCAGGCCTCCCTGTCTAACACCAGCTCCCAGAGTTTACTCAAACTCACGTCCATTGAGTCAGTGATGCCATCCAACTATCTCATCCTCTGTCATTCCCTTCTCCTCCCGCCTTCAATCTTTCCCAGCGTCAGGATCTTTTCAGATGAGTCAGTTCTTTGCATCAGGTGGTCAAAGTATTGGAGTTTCAGCTTCAGCATCAGTCCTTCCAATGAATATTCAGGACTGATTTCCTTTAGGATGGACTGGCTGGATCTCTTTGCAGTCCAAGGGACTCTGAAGAGTCTTCTCCAACACCACAGTTCAAAAGCATCAATTCTTTGGCACTCAGCTTTCTTTATAGCCCAACTCTCACATCCATACATCCAATCTCACATCATGTACATCCAATAGTTTTACAGTTATATAAAATATTAAAAATTCAGTTCCTATCCATTTAAGCCTCCAATTTTATTTTCTTCCCCAACCCCCACCCCAATTTAGTCTTCCCCCAAGGGACTGGTACCTCTCTGTTTTCTGACTCTAAATTCCCTAATGCTAAAGAAGGAGAGACTTGAGGGAAGGCATACTTCTTTATAGTTAATTGGGTTTGCTTTGCAGAGCCCTGGTGGGTTTCCCATCACTGCTCTTTGACTACTGCTGACCATTAACAACCTCTGTGTGGCAGGTGGCCACTGGGTGTTCTTTCAAAGGAATGGTGTTGAATACCTGGGGTGACCTATGAGGACCCTACTGCATAGTTCTCTGGCGTGGGGCATATGCCTCTACCCCAGCTTGATGCATCTAGACGCTCTAAGTTTGTACCCAGTATCACAGCTGGGGTGGTCAGCTTCTCAGATGACTAGCAGAAAGACCTCCCTGGCAAGCTATTAATTTCAAACCTAATGATTCCCTCTCCATTCCTTCTTCCCTTTTTTCTATTTATCTCCTTGTATTAACTGGGCCAGCCAGGGAGTTTCCTGAGGCTGAGGTGATTATTCAGGGTAGCAGAGTTGGTTCAGCCACCTCCTAATAAGTCCTGGAAAATGCCTCTGGCCCCAGTGTTTTTAATTCTCTGTAGAATGTGAAAGTATTTAATACCTTTGAGCCTCTGCTTTTGGGTCCTAGTCGCCAATTTTACACATAGATAACATCCAGTTATTTGCAACTGCTGGTCAAGTTCATTTTGCAAATCTTGAGTTGTCATCTACATTTGTAACTACTGTATAATAAACACTGAGTTAAGTGTTATGTGAACAAACATTCAATGAGTAGCTAAAATGAGTCAGGCAATGTAAAAGTGAAATACAAAAATCTGATGCAGTTTAGACCCCAATGCAAATAATGAACTACATGGTAATGTCAAGACAGAGGACATTTAAACCTTAAAATGGAAAACAGACTGGGGAGTGGAACAATAGGAAAGAGAAAAGGAGAAAACAGAACTTAAAAATGAAGGAATAAATATAATCCCAGAAGAAGAAAAGAGAAAGAAAGGTAGAAGTACTTGAAAATATAATTGCCTTGACCTTTGATCATGTCTAGGAAAAAACAAAACAGCTACACAGGACATTTTGGGTACTTTGGGGGAATGCTAATACTAACTATATGTTAGGTAACATCATTTTGTCAATGCTAGATTTCTTGGGGGTGATGATACTGTAACTACGTTGGAGAACGTCCTTGTTCTTGGGACATGCCGATGAAGTGTCAGGGATAAAGTTTCATGATGTCTGCAGATGTCTTCCAATAATTCATCTAAAATTTAAAAGACAGATGTTGTGTGCATGTGAATGAGTGAGTAGGTATAGAGTGAAAGGCAAAAACCAAATGTAGTAACAAGTTAGCCTTTGGTGAATCAAGGTCCTTGCTATTCTGGAAGACATGGCCATGTACCATCCATATCTCCCTTCAAGTAAGGACCTGCCAGGCTTTGGGGAGAGTGATCACCAGACAGCCTCCAGCTGTCAGCATCTCCAGGGTCTGCCTGCATGGCAGAGAGCCCACCCCAGAGCATCTCCTCCCAAGACAGCAACATCCACTAACAGAGAGGTGGGGCCCAAAGGCCCGTTCCTATCTGCCATGCCCAGGACACTCTAATAGCCTGAACTGTGCCAGAGCTCCAGTGGGTTCACAGACGCGTCATCAAGCTGCATCATACTTTGGTCCCTCTTCTGCCCAGTCCTACTTCATCCCTTCTTTCACAAATGTTGATCCTTGATAAACACTTTGCACCTCCTTCCAAGAGAAAAGGAATGAGGAAAATCTCAAAAATGAAGACACTGCATAGTGACAGAAAGCCAAACATTTTTGAGATTAAAATCTGAATCCCTGATGCTCAGACTAATCTTTTCTCTGCTTGCAAATTAGAATCCTATAGATTTCCATTAATATTTATCTCCTTGAATCTAAAGGAAGAGGAAAATCTATGTTGCATTCTGCCCAGTTCTGCCATTCTCATCTTGAATTTCACTGAAGGACCACATCAAGTTGATGAGGTGCTGGTTGTCCTTAATAACTGAAATATTCGATTAAGGTGTGGCATGCAAAGCAGCACAAGTCAGAAGTGAGTTACTTAAAATACCAAGAACTGCAAATTCAACTAAAATTTCAAATAAAAGCCAAAAGACTAGAATAATCCATACAAAATTTTAAAGCCAGAAGTTTCTCGTGCTTAAAATTACTTTCACACTCCAATTTAAACTCAGAAACATTATGTTGCTGTCACACTTCTTTGTTCTCCTAAAAAAGTAAAAAAAAAAATCTTATATAGCTGACAAAAAAATAGGAATCTGTCTGCCAGCGAGTTCTCTATTCATGTCTAACATACTGTAGAGTCTGCAGAACACATGGTCTTTAAACACTCAAAAGCCTCTTCTTTACTGGCTTACCACACCAGTATGTTTCTCCAGCATGTTTGCACTACCTACAATACATGTCTTGCATAAGCATGAATTTCTTTGGATGTTTGAGTCATGCAGTATTTTCACATGCTTTGATGTTGTGCATATGAGAATTATCATCTACATTTTGGGAGTGCAGTTCCCTGTGCCTTCAGCACTGAATTTAAAACTGCTCGACTGACATCATTTTAAATTCCGTCCAACAGAATGCCAATAATGTCTACAACAGAAGTTTGACATATTTAGATCTCTCAAATATGGAACTGATTTAGCAGCTAAATTGGAAATTTCTGGGTGCATTTTTGAAAACTAATTCAGCGTGAAATTATTAATGATTTAGAATTGTGCCTCAAGTATTTGGGTTTTCTTATTTTCTTATCCAGAAAGATCTGTTGCTTCATGTCAGATAAATTTCCAAGATGCATTCTGTCATTGGAACAAAAAGTAAACAGCTTAAATTAATCCTGATGTGATTTTCTAATTACAGATGAGACCCATTGGCCATGATGGCTACCATCCCACGTCTGTGGCTGAGTGGCTGGATTCCATTGAACTAGGTGACTACACCAAAGCCTTTCTAATTAATGGCTACACGTCGATGGACCTATTGAAAAAAATCTGGGAGGTTGAACTTATTAACGTAAGTTGATCTCTTAACGACACCTTATCAACCCTTGATGATTCTTACCATAGGTGGGTAATTGTTTCTTTCTTCATAGCTGGACATCCAACAAGGATTTATGGATATGCCTTCTGTTTTGAATATATGTCTCTCTTGATTCTAGGCAAGCTCCACAGTCATTATCTTTTGAAGTTTTGGAGTGGGGGACTAAGAGGACTCTCAGGGTGTTTTACATTATTTCAGGAAACCTCCCAAGCAGCTTTGGACTTCCATTTTAAGAAATTTTGTCACTTTAGGATATGGACATAATAACAAATCAGCGCCCATTCTATTCTTTGCTCTTATTCATTTTTTAAGATTAAAGTCATCATTTTTAGTTTTCTATCTCTGTTATGTTTCCTTGTCTCTATTCCTTAACTGCATATGTAAACCATATACTTGAAGAGGCTGCTTTTTGTTATTATATAAGCTGCTGTAATATCAACATTTTATTTTCCAAGGCTTATAACTAATTTTAAATTGTTTGTTTTATTCATACACTTGGCATAGATTATCTGTAAAAAATGGCCAACAAATGTTGCCATGTATTTGAGCCCAAAGGGACCAACTAAATCTGTTTAACTGATTTTGATACTGATAGTTTTCTCATTTTGTTTTTATTGCTATTTTATTTCTAATGGTATAAACGCATGAAAGAGTTGAAAAGATAGCATAATCATCATGCTTTTATATTTTATTTGGCATCATGAACATTTCAAAAGTGAGAAATTATTTAATCTTTTAGAGAATTTCTTAGATTTAAGTTTTATATTCTTATAGCTGAAAAAAAGCATTCACAAAACGAAAGACAAAGCAAATAATTTCTGCTGGCTCAATAGCACTCTCTTCTACTCTTTATGACATTTTTTTCTCCAAAAGTCCAGTCTCTTACACTGAATGTCATTAATTATTTTAAATGATGGTTAATTAGTAGTAACTAATTATTCTTTGCTTTTAAAAGTCTGTCTTTAATATCTTTTCTGGAACATCTATAAAAACTGTTCTTTAATTTAAAAATCACTTTAAATGGACAAAGTCTTGGCTCCTTCTTCTAATGTGCCATCAACTACCCTTAGCCTTCTGTTCTTATCCTTTCACAAAAGCTTTCATTATTTCAGAAGGAACTCACTTTCTGACTAAAAGCTTCTGATTAATTTTGTTGCTAGTCTGTGTGGCAGTGGAAGCAACTGAGACTGTTTTGCTTTTCAGTCGCATCAAGAAGACTTCAGTTCTCCACTGAGAACTCACACTCATGACTACTCTTAACCGTTTAGTAAAGGGGGCTCTTCCATAGATCAAACAAACATGCTTCCAGTTAAGTCACTTTCTTGTCAATGATAAATATATCCATGTAACATTTTCTGAATAATATCACTTCCCACTGAAGAATAAATGCTTATTATAGATAGCTGATGAGTCACTCACCTAACTAATATTAGAAGTAATCCCTCTGAAAAACAATGGATTCCAATAGAACTCTATTATCAAATGTTTTCATTGAAGCAAGGATCGTTAAAACAAGACTATATGTCTCTCAGAAGTCAAGTACTGGAGCTAACAGTTAACGTGTAGGCTTGGACTCACACTCTCCCCAGTGCTCTGCCTACTAGCAGAGGATTCCCATTCGGTCACTGTGGCCAGACCTTGTGGATGCCTGCAGTGCCTGCAGGGCAATGATGCCACAAGGCCTCACGTTTAATGCCAGGGCTCAGGGTGTTAAACCACCACCCACAGGGCTAACCACTCTTGAAATGGGACAGAACAATTACCTTTTCTACCCATACTGACTCTTTAAGCATTATTCCCATAGGTACATTTGCTTTAATACAGTCTGACTCCAATCTAGGGAGAAGTTCCTGTCACAAGCATTGTATCAGAATCAGAAAACATGGTCACTATGTTTTAAATCTTGAGGCCAAATTCCTTGGGCCTGGAGTACAACATCTGCATCAAACACCAACCCAGTATATTTTCCTTACAGTGACTGATAGAATGTAAAGTTTGTGACAATTGTATGGGCAAAGTCACAGTCTTGATGAAGAGGCTTTGCCAGTCATTTAATTCTATAAATACACTTATTATGGAGAAAAACCACCTGTACCTTTAGACCTGGAAATCAGAGAACAAAATTTTTATGTGCTTTAGAGCTGCTGCAAGTGTACTTCATTTGATGGTTAGGGCTGTTGGGTTTTAAAATGAGAGACAGGCATAATGTGTACCTTCTGGCTTATAACGCTTTCTACTGGTCTCAAACTCAAGACTTTTATTATTCCAACTAGTCAGGGAAGGTATTCAAATATAAGATAATCTCGTATATAACATATGGACCCAGTAATTCTGTATTAAGTATCCATAATTTATTCTTTTGTAGCCCAAAAGTAATGTGTAGTCACTTTGGTTAAGAGCAAAGCTTTTTAGGAAAGTTGCATCCCGAAGCTTTGTAATGAATGACTAGTTTTAAAGAAACCCAATGGCTTCAGTAAGTGCTGTTCTCTGTAGAATGGAGAGAGAAGTGCAACATGCAGGCTGTCTTTGATGTAGAGGTCTGCTGAGAGGGGAGGAGAACAAGGAATGAGAAAGCTGACCATTGATGTGATTACAAACAACTTCAGCCTCATTAAATCATAGTGACTAACCCTCAAGTACATTATATTGTACTTGATATTAGACAACTAGTAACACTTTCTCAGTATATTCATAAATTTATTCAAAGTATGTTCATGAGAAAATGAAAGCTACACAATGTTGTGACTTGAAAAGTGCAAATATATTTGAAATTGTGATCTTTCAAAAAATCCCCCAAGATCTTTTTCTTGGTGGAGCACATTAATGCCTTTGAAAAAAAAGAGTTATTGGAACTAACCTAATAAAGATTTTAGTCACAAAGTTACCCAAAGTATAGGCATAGGGGAGAGCAGTGGAAATCTCATATCTCAGTAGCAGCATTGTCAGCAGTGGAAATTGAGCATAAACTAAGGCATAAGATATTGCCAGTTTTACAGGCCTATGCTGTATCTAGACCTAGGAAATGAAGTCTTTGCCAATAATTGTTTTTACAATCTCTAATCTATGCTTCATATTCAGAAGCTGATATTTCATCAATAGCTCTGTTTTACCTCTGTGTGTGCCATGACCATTAATAACATCATTAATATTATTTTCACCTTTGTATTGATATTTTATGTTGTATGACAATATTGAGAGAGATTGTCAGGCAAACTGGTCCCTCTGCAGATGGTAGCTGGGCGAATCTCTAACCTGAATTATAGTCCTCTCCAAAGGCTTGTTAGATTGCAAACTAGTTAGCAGTGTGTAAGTACATGATTTGGGGGGGTTTTTTTCACTCAAAAGTTTACTCAGGTCTTGCATATACTATTACTAAGTTTACACAACAGTTTCCACTGCTATGTAAAAATCTCAACATCTATGCCTTTGTGGAAATTTTAAGTAAAAAGGCTACATATTTTCTGCCTGAAATATGTAGGGATAATTGTAAAATCTCCACAAAATCATCCATTTCCCAAACAACAACAAAAAAGTATTGTACTTATGAAAGACAATGTTTGTCTTGTATCACTGTGCACCTACTTAAGGGATTTTGATTAGATGAAGCACATTAATAAGATCCAATTTATTCATTTGTGAATATCAGTGTAGAACTTATTAGTAATTTCTTCCCATTAGTTTTATCTCTCACTTTTTACCAAGGAAATAATTCTAGTCCAGACTTATAATCTTCTACAATATTGATAATGAAAAAAATGCCCACTGAAAGAACAAGATAAAATTCAGGCTTCAGTGCAGTCTTAAATCTCTGTTCATAAGTGTAAGAATAGTTTGAAAAATCCAACTCCAGCAGTTGGCTGTGTTTTAAATACCTTTGGGTAGAGGCAAATAAAATAATTAAGGTAGCAATACCCATATGCGTCCCATGAAAATCATTTGGACTTATTTCTGTAACAGTAAATTGATTAGCAGATCATTTGCTTCTTGCCTAATAGCTGCTGAAACTATATTTACATCACTTTTGCTTAGGGCTGTCAAATTTCTTTTTTGTTTTTTTCTTTTGCAGTGTTGTTGATTCAATTTCTACCTTCCTAGGGAAATTTTGTGATAATCTAATCACTTGGAGATAGACTAAGAAATTTGCAAAGTTGACATTCTAATTTTGTGTTCAGTCTTTAATAGCTTGACTTTATTTGTTTTAAATGCTACAGAGATATAGTCCTCTCAACATTAAATTTAGACTCACTACTTGCTTTGATGTTTTTATTTTATGATCAGAATTATAAAGTCACCCTCCTCTCTGCTCACTCTCACTACTATAACTGCAATTAAATTTACTTCCTAAAGTTTTTTTGCATTGTCTGGGTAAATATGAATGTGTTTGATTGTGTGTGTGTGTGTGTGTGTGTATGTGTGTGTGTGTGTTTATTGGATAAATGCAAATGATTGCTTATACTCCCAACCAAGAACAATAATCACAAAATTCACAAACTGTAGGGGAGGAATGAGGAGGAGAATATTATAATTCCATTTCCAAAACAATTATTTTAAGTAAAAGGTTACACTTTCACTATAGGACATTAATAAATGAGAGAAATATTCATATTTCCACACCAGGGAGGCTACATCAGTCAACACTTCAAATGTTAACAACTTTAATCAAAGCCGAAGGCTTTAACTAAATAACTAGATATGAGTATTCAAGTGTAGAGCAAACTTTATAAATTATCTGTGGATTTAAGCATTTAATTTATACTCATAGTGCAGCTAGATCTTTACAAGCCTTCAGGACAACTAGACACAATCTCTGGGCTTCAGACTTCTTCAGACATTTATGTATCAGGTAAAGCCCCTGGAAGCTACCCACCACCCCCACCACCACCACCACCCCTTCTACCACCACCAGTCACTGTATCTGAATTACAAGCTCTAGGACTTCATTGCCAGTCCAGCGATTAAGACCTCACCTTCCAATGCACAAGGAGCCAGTTTGATCCCTAGTGGAGAAGATAAGGTCCCAATGCCTCACAGCCAAAAAACCAAAACATAAAACAGAAGTTATATTGTAACAGATTCAATAAAGGCTTTGAAAAATAAAATAAATTGCAAGCTCTTCAATATATTCTCTGGAAGCCTGGCCCAAGTTTTGGGAAAAGCACCCTTCTCCCTTCCTTATATGAAATGAACAATCCTCTTCCAAATAAATACTCACTTTCAGGTGATTTTTAGCCCTTTCCCATAAGGCCTGAAGGCTGATGGGCTAAGGCTGGTACTATTGATTCCACTCTCTTTCAGCACGTTTTGCATATCCACACCTATCATGCTGCTTCAACTTTGGAGAGTTGACCTAAACTGAGCTAAAGTTATATCACAATAAAATGTGCTTAAACACTAAAACTTCTTTGGAAGGACTATAGCTTTTCTTTTGGATTAAAGAGAACTTGCTATCTTTTAGTGCCTCAGGGTTAATATTATCGAATAAGCATTTTTGAGTGTTGATCTTGGAAAACACACCACAGACACACACAAATGAAAGTAAACGAGGGATGGGGAACACATGTACATTCATGGTGGATTCAAGTCAATGTATGGCAAAACCAATACAATATTGTAAAGTAAAATAAACAAGTTAATTATTTTTTTAAAAAAGAAAGTAAACAAGGCATTTGGCACTAAAGAGACAGTCTAGACACAGCAACAAATTGATTTCATGAATACCTGAAACCCTCTGAATACAGCCATTAATGACCCATCTCTATACAAAAATGAAAATCATGTTCTGAGCATCTAGACATTTCTACATTAAAAAAGTTATTTTAGTAGACTTCATTTTTCCCTACATTGATTTCATTCACTCTTCTCCTGATTAAAATAGAAGCATTTCAAATTTCCTCTGAAGAAGCCACCACCACCCTTCCACACTCCATGTTAAGCATACTGCTGCTGCTGCTAAGTCACTTCAGTCATGTCCGACTCTTAGCGACCCCATGGACTGCAGCCTACCAGGCTCCTCCCTCCATGGGATTTTCCAGGCAAGAGTACTGGAGTGGGGTGTTAAGCATACTACCCAAATCTAAACCAGCCTCAGCATCCCAGCCTTTCTCCCCATTCCCATGGGCTACAGTATTCTTCACCAGGACCCTTATTAATTCTTCATTGTTGAAGGCTCCAGTGAAATATGAAAATATGGGGTCTCATTCAAAAATTATTTTAAAATGTAAGGCAATAATGGAAGGATATTTAGCCAAGCAAAGATACCTCTGAAGCACAGATCCTTGTGCTACACAGGTCACAAAGCCATGGAGACATCCCTGCTCTTCATGCCCTTGTATATAAACCTAATTGCATCTCTGTCATTTTCTTTCTACCTGAAGGTCTTAAACATTTTCATAGTGTGGGGCCACTGGTAGAAAGACTTTATTTTGCCTTCAGGTTTGAAAGATATTTTTGCTGGGTATAGAATTCTAGAGTTAACAGTGCTTTAGAAATGCTGATCCACCGTTGTCTCTTCTGCATTATTTCTGATAAGAAATCTGCTGCTGCTCTTTCCTTCTTGGTTTTGTTGTTGTTATTTCTCTGTATATAATGTGTCTTTCAGCCCTGTGGCTGCACTTAATGGTTTTCTCTTTATCACTGGTTTTAAACAACTTGATCGTGATGTGCCTTGGTTTGATTTTCTTCAATTTCTTGTGTGTCAAGTTTTTTGAACTTCTTAGATATGAGGTCTATAGTTTTCATCAACTTTGGAAAATTTCTGGTCGTTACGTTTTGTTTGTTTGTTTAATTACTTCCTGTGAATGTCTTATATTTTTTCCTCCCACTTTTCTTTTTTTAATCTTTATTTTTTATTTTAATTAATTTTTATTTTTTAGTTTGTTTTGCTTTACAATACTGTATTCGTTTTGCTATACATTGACATGAATCAGCCACGAGTGTGCATGAACTCCCAATCTTGACCCCCACCTCCCCCCTCCCGCCCCACACCATCTCTCTGGATTATCCCCATGCATCAGTCCCAGGCATCCTGCATTTTGCTTTTATTTCCAGTATTCTGGGAGGTGGATCATAGAGGATCCTTCCACTTTTCAAAACTTGTTTTATAGAGGTAAAACAGACACACAAAAATCCATATAGAAATGTACAGCTGAATGAATTTTCACAAAAAGAGCACATACACATAGTTAGCACCCAGTACAAGAAATGGAAAATCACCAGCACCCAAAAGGCACCTCACGGCTCCTTCTAGTCACTCGTCTTTCCATGACCCCCAAAGCAACTACCATCCTTATTTCTAACAGCAGAGCCATTTGCTTGTTTCTATACAGTGTATCCTTACTTGGAGCTTCTTTCATTTAGTTACACTGCATGTAGTGTACAACTGTTCCTACAATTGTAGGAATGTAGGATGTTCATTCTCTATCATTGTTGTGAAATATCCTCAACTTGTTTTTATAGCTTTCTTTCTGTATAATTCAAATATCATACAATTTGCCTATTTACAGTATACAATTTAATCCTTTTTAGGATATTTACAGAGTTATGCAACTATTATCACAATCACTTTTTTATTGTGGTCAACAGCATATAAAATTTGCCATGGTAACCATTTTTAAGTGTAGAATGTAGCAGTTCTGAGTATATACACATTGCTGTGCAACAGATCTCTAAAACTTTTTCATCCTGCAAAACTGAAACTCCATCTCCATTGAACAACAACTGTCCTATCCTCCTTCCTCTAACCCCTGGAAACCATCATTCTACTTTTTAAGAGTTTGACTATGTTAGATACCTCATGCAAGTGGAATCATGCAGTATTTGTCCTTTTGTAACTGGCTTATTTTTCTTAGCATAATGTCCTCACAGTTTATCCATGTTATAGCACATCACAGGATTTTCTTCTTTTTAAGACTGAATGTGTATATGCCATATTTTCTTTAGCCATTCATCTGTTGATAGACATTTAGTTTCCTTCCACTCCTTGGTCATTGTGGACAATGGTGCAATGAACATCAGTATAAAAATAACCCCCTGAAATTCTCTTTTCAATTCTTTTGGATATATGCCTAAAAGTAGGATTGTTGGATCATATGATAATCCTGTTTTAAATTTTTGAGGAACCTCTAAATTGTTTTTCATAGTGACTGCATTATGGTCATTATTTCTTAAAATATTGTTTTCTGTCTGACTGCCTCTCTTCTTTGGAAACTTCAATCACATGTATATTGGGCTATTTAAAATTAGGCCACAACTCACCAATACTTGGGCTTCCCTGATAGCTCAGTTGGTAAAGAATCTGCCTGCAATGCAGGAGACCCTGGTTCAATTCCTAGGTCAGGAACATCTGCTGGACAAAGGATAAGCTACCCACTCCAGTATTCTTGGGCTTCCCTTGTGCTCAGATGGCAATGTGGGAGACCTGGGTTCAATCCCTGGGTTGGGAAGACCCCTGGAGAAGGGAAAGGCTACCTGCTCCAGTATTCTGGTATAGCCCGTGGGATCACAAACAGACACGACTGAGCAACTTTCACTTCACTTCACCAATATTTTTTATTTTTTTAGTATTCTTTCTCTCTGGGATTTATTTGGATAGTTTCTATTGCTGTGTCTTTAAGTTCATTTATCTTCTTGTGATCTCTAATCTGCCATTAGTAACATGCAGTGTACTTTAAATCTCAGAGATTATAGTGTTCATTTTCAGAAGTTAGATATCAGTCTTTTTTTTTTCCCAAGTCTCTATTTAGCATCCTCAATCTTTTCTCTAACTTGTAGAACATAATGAATGTGGTTATAGTAACTTTTTTAATGCCCTTGTCTTTTTTTAATTGGTACCTTTTTACTTATTTATTTTTGCCTGTGTTGGGTCTTTGTGGCTGCGTGCAGGCTTTCTCTAGCTGAGGCAAGCGGGGACTGCTCTCTAGTTGTGATGTGCTGGCTTCTCGTTGTGGTGGCTTCTCTTGTTGCAGGGCATGGGCTCTAAGGTGTGAGGACTTCAGTAGTTGTGGCCCGTGGGCTTAGTCGCCCTGTGGCGTGTGGAATCCTCCCAGACCAGGGATTGAACCCATATCCCCTGCAATGGCAGGTGGATGCTCAACCGCTGGATCGCCAGGGAAGTCTTGCCCATGTCTTCTAATTCTAACATCTGTGTCAGTTTGGGGTTGGTTTCACCTGATTGATTTTTCTCCTCAATGTTCTTGCCATGCCCAGTAACTTTTATTGCATGCCAGACATTATGAATTCTACTTTGTTGGGTGCTGGTTATGGCTATTTTTGTATTCCTATAAATATTCGTGGGCTTTGTTCTCAGACACAGAGGAGCCCTTTGGATAGACTTTGATCGTTTCAGGTCTTGCTTTTAAGATTTATTAGGCAAAAACTAGAGCATCATTTAGTTTCTGACCTGTGCTTCCACACTACTGGGCAAGATGCTTCTGAGTAGTCTAACATTATTGCCCTGTGAATTTCCAGGTTTCCCAGCCTGAATAGCTCAAACTGCTACCAACCTTGTATGAGCTCTAAGTACTATGCCCACTAATATTTTTTGGTGTTTCTTTCTACATCTGGCCTCAGATAGTTTCCTTATATGCATGTGCTGATCAGCATTCTTTCCTCTCTGGTACTCTATACAGAAAAGTCTAGCCACCTTTGTCTTCCTAGACTCACCTCCATCTTCTCAATTCAGAGTCTTCCGGGCTCTCTGACTTTCTCTTCCCTGCATAATGGCCTGAGAATTCTCTTAAGATGGTAAACTAAGATAATTTTAGGGCTTATCCCTGTTAGTCCAGAAACCCAAATCCATGCGATTTACATTAGTCCCTGTAGCTGCTGCTGCTGCTAAGTTGCTTTCAGTCGTTTCTGACTCTGTGCGACCCCATAGATGGCAGCCCACCAGGCTCCCCCGTCCCTGGGATTCTCCAGGCAAGAACACTGGAGTGGGTTGCCATTTCCTTCTCCAATGCATGAAAGTGAAAACTGAAAGGGAAGCCGCTCGGTCGTGTCCGACTCTTCGCGACCCCATGGACTGCAGCCCACGAGGCTCCTCCGTCCATGGAATTTTCCAGACAAGAGTACTGGAGTGGGGTGCCATCGCCTTCTCCAAGTCCCTGTAGGCTAGGGGCCCATACCTAAACAACTGAGTCAAAATCTTTGGTGGTAGCGTCTGGATATCCAGAGTTTTTTAAAAGTTCCCCCAAGTGATTTTAATTTGCAGCCTGGGTTGAAAACCACTGTAGTAAGTGGGGAGCCATTAAAAGGATTTTAGTCAAGAGAATGACATGATCAGAAGGAGTAGGCAGGGGCCAGAAGCCAACACACTCAAGACGGAAGAGCTGACTGTGAGGGAAGTAGGAGCTGAGTCAGCCCATTCTGCGCCACAGCTATTTCTAGCCATGAATGTATTAGGCATGACAGCAGTAAAAACCTGTGTGCCTCCTTAGAACCTAGGGTGTCACTGAAGTGGGAGTCCATAAATATAGAGCCAATTTTCATCATTATAACCCACATATCAAGAAGAGGGAAAATTACAGTCAGTATTCAAAGGAAGCAAGGACAAATACAATACCTTTCAGAAGTGCTTTTCAATAGTGGCTAAAATTGTTTCAGTTTGACCCTTAAAAGGCTCAGCCTTGGTTATGTGAAAATTTTACTTACTGTTTATAAAGTAAATGGTAGGACAGATGGTATGTATCCATGCTTCAAATGCACCCTCTCTCCTTTTATCTTTATTTTAGAATCAGGTCACTTGACTTTGAATCCTATATCCACCACTCAGTATGTGACCTTACAAAAAAGTCACTTATCAACTCTTGGCCTCAGTTTCTCCTTTTTAAATAGAAGGTAATAATATCTGCTCCAATGACTTCATAGGTTTCCTGTGAGACTCAAATCACACAAGAGCTTTTTATTATCCATTGCTTTCTCTTCTCTCCCTATTCTATTTTTCTTTGCCTCTATTTTTTCCTTTCTCTCTCCCCCAGATCACTCTCCCAGCATTAGGCTGGGAGCTGACCAGCTTCCTCAGAGCATGCTTTCACAGCTTAGCTGCCATTTGCTTTCACTCTCAGTACTCACCAGAGTTATAACATCGAGAGCCAGCCTGTTTATTGTACAGACTCTGGCCTCTAGAAATCACTGTTCAACCTCTCTCTTTCCCAACTTCCCACTCCAACCCCTTCCGTGTGCCTTAGCCTCTCAGCCTCCCAGCACTGCTTAGTGCTGCATAGAATATTTCCACCCCTGGAGTGGGTGCATGTGAGAGGAATGACTCTCCGCTTTGTGTAGAAGCATTCAGGATAAAGCTGCAGAGACTTTCCCCTCCCAACTTCCTTTTTTTTTTTCCTTTCTGACTATGCTTAGATATGGAATTGCTATTGCCTTTTCTCCTCCAACTACACAGTATTGGTCCTTGATTCTCAGCCACCCAGTTCTTTTTATTCTTGAAACAAACAACCTTAGGGCAGAGCAGATAGTGGCTCAGAGATTAGAAATGTGCTCGTTCTCAATTGATCATCCATCATTTTAAACTCTTCTAGAATCTGTCCCAAACTTTCAGCTCGATAATCTGTAAGAGTGGGCATTTCTGACTGTGTTTTGAAGTAGCTCAGTATCCCCTTTTCATTGAAATGGCTCCACTTCCAGTTATAGTATCACTAATTATAATAAAGTCAGTTAATTTTGTAGTTTGCATTTTGCTCTGATTTTTAGCGTGACATGAGGAATTTTGTTTCTTTAAGTCTTTTCTGGAGATATTTAGGGCAGAGCCTGTTGCTAAGGAGACTCATCTGTGTTGCAGTTAAATCGGTAAATACTGTAAACTGGCTCTATGCTTCTGGAAGCTTTGAGAGGAGGAATATAGTAATGAATTATTCTACAGTGTAGAAAATAAAAGAGGAAAAAGTCCTCTATACAAGACAAAAACAGCACTTTTCATGCTATCCTGACGGAGAAATGCTCTGAGTCTTCTGTGGGAGAAGATCTGAGATCTTACTGAAAAGATAAGCCTCTACCTTCTGAGATGAAAGGAAAGTCAAAGAGGTCCCTCTGTTAGAAGAAAACTATTTAGAATTTTGAAGCCTGACATACAAGCTGCCATGGAAGAGATTGATAATAAATACAAATACTCAGAGCAAATCATAAAGGTTAATTTATCACTAAAGAAAGTATACAAGATTAATATTAGAATCCATCCATTATAAAAATAATTAAAATTTGGGGAGGAGAGAGATGAGGTAGGTAATTTTGTAGCTTAGTATTTATATCTGCCTTAAAGATGTTTAAGGTTGATTTAGAATTTAAGTTTAGCCATTTTACTAAGGATGTGTATTATGTTAAATTGGATATCTGTGGTATTAAATTATTTTCGAACTCAAGCAAAGAGCTGTGAAAGATGTAAATTCCTTACTGTACAGACCTTGTGTCTGGCACCCTACCGCCACCTGGTGGCAGCATACCTAAAGTACAGGGCAAGTGACTAAATCTAAAACAGTATTTCAAATATTCTGAAAGAATTTAGCTTTACTACTATTAGAAAATCATATATATCACTTTTGGAAATGCAGGAAGTATATGCCAAATTTTTCAACAAATCTCAAACATTGACTCAGTTTATCAGATCAGATCAAATTCAAGTGATTCTCACCACAGTGAAAAGTATGTTTACACGCATTTACACAAATAGATAAATACAGAGAACTTTCATCCAAATTTTTACTAGAATGCTTAGTACTTTTAGGAAAAATAAATTAATATTTACCTAAAGTTAAGTACTTTCAAAATTACATGCAATATAAAAATATTCAAAGCTTTCAACACTCAACAGATGAGAAGTTGAGGTCCAATATTGGAGAAGGAAATGGCAACCCACTCCAGTATTCTTGCCTGGAGAATATCACAGACAGAGGAGCCTGGTGGGCTACAGTCCATGGAGTCACAAAGAGTTTGACACGACTGAGCGACTAACACACACACATTACTATTAATATAACTAGCAGCAGTTCAGGAAAAATAATTTAGTCTTAATTATTTAACTGTTACCTGGTTTCATATTCAAGATAAATAAAAACCTCACTTACTGTTTCTGCTCAGACCCATATTTTCTTTTGTACTATGCATTCCTCTTTAAAATTAATAAAATAAAGCAATTTCCTAAATGCAAAAACTAACCGCAAAACAAATTATTCAGTGCCAAGTTTATATCAATTCCTGTTTCTAATATTAGTATACTAAAGATGAACCAGAAGAGTTTTATTTTTATAGACATCAGCTGAACACCAAGTTCAAGTACCATATACCTAAAATGGCTTAACAAAATGAGAAAAACCCTCTACTGTGCATTCCATCAATTAAATTAACTTGTGATAACAGTGCTCTTTTAAATGTGTGTGTGTGTATTTAGCATAAAACATAATGTTTTCTCTAGTAGAATCTTTCTTATTTTTTTATAAACTGTTTTGGGAGGAATAATTAGATTTCTTAAAACTTGAATAGGATCATTACCTTTTAAAAATTCACCTCATAGTAGCTGTAACACATAATAAGCATTTTACAATCCTTACCTGCAAAAGAACTTCCAGACTACTGGAAAAGAGGGACATTTACTGTGTGTAAGAAGCGTGGTATTAAGGAGAACTAGTATAAAAAGTGATCTTTGTATTCCAAATTGAAACATAAGGTCTTTTCCTAATTAGGAGGGGTCAGAGGTGGGCAGGAGAAAACCTGAAATGGAGGAACCAGTAGAATAAATGACAAGCATCAACGGTAAAGGCAGAAGGTCTAAGAACAGTTTTCTGGAGTTTTACTTCCAAACCCATTTTATCACCTTGGGCAAATCACTTAACCTTCTCTAAGCTTCAATTTCCCTTCATCTAAAATTTGTATAGTAACATTATTTACCTTCTAGATAATAGTGTCGTTGGGATTAAATAAAGTAATATAGTAAAGTGTTTTGCACAATGCTTTGTAAACAGAAAGCACTCAATTTTTGTTTAATGCATGGCAGCTTCCAAGTTTCTAAGATTTATGGTAAGTGTGATCCGCCATTATCCATCGCCTCAGTAAAGCAATACAACACTCTGAAATTGCTTAAAGCAATAAGCATTTCGTTCTCTCACAAGTCCATGGTGAGTAATTTAGGCTGTGCTCAGCTGGAGACTTCTGATTCCAGCTGGCTGCCTCACATCAGCCCGGTGGCTCTGACCTGCCAGGGTATAAGAGTCAACTCACCTGGGGTGGTCTCAGCTGAGACAACTGGGGACGCTTTGCTCTGCTTCACATGCACCATCCTCTAATATGCTCTCCCAGACACATTCTATACTAAGACAGGGAAATGAAAACGTGCAAGCACGTTTTCAGGCCTCCACTTGCCTCATATCTGCCAACAATTGGCCAAAGGAAGCTGTAAGGCCAACTCAGAAGTTGACAGGGGAGGATATATCTCACCTCTTGGTACAATGAGCCAAAATGCACATAGTAAATGCCTGGGATGCCAGTCAGGATGAAACATTAAGACCATTAGTTCATTCAATTCACCACAAACAGAAACTTTGATTAGAAACAAAATAGAAACAAAATAGAAAAAAGGGAAGAGCATTTTAGAATTATGGATGGTCTTATCATTGTTTTTATCAGAATATGTGAAATCCAAACCATCTCAGAAAATATGAAATGAATAGTGGTGCTAAACTGTGGGGGCCCATGGGGGGTAAAAAAGATTTGGAGAGGGCTTAAATGTACGTAGGGCTTCCCAGGTGGTGCTAGTGATAGAGAACCCACCTGCAAGCGCAGGAGATGCAAGAGACGCGGGTTTAATCTTTGAGTCAGGTAGGTCCCCTAGACAAGGGCATGGCAGCCCTCTCCAGTATTCTTGCCTGGAGAAGCCCATGGACGGAGGAGCCTGGCAGGCTACAGTCCGTAGGGTCAAAAAGAGCAGACATGACTGAAGCAATTTAGCGTGTGCACACGCATAAATGTATGGAAAGTTCGTGGACAACCAACTTCTGGACAACTTGAGCAAAATAACTTAAACAATAAACACACTATGACAATGGAATGATTGGAGCCGTAAAAAGTTGAAAATTGTTGAACTGACCATCAAATAAAATTATTTTAGAAAATTAAATATGAAAGTATTTCTCTAATAGAGAATCATTGTCATGACTTGCTCAAACATTTGTTGCACACTGACTCTTTTTTCCAAGGGGAAATGCAATCATTACTTTTTAAATTCTATATGATTCCTTAGGTGGCTGACTCCTCTAGACAGGAGCAGAGAATAACAGCAACAATCACAATAATCAGAGTTTTAGTGCCTCCTCCTCCATCTTCCCCTCCATTAAATGTCAATCTTGCTCGAGATTTTGTCCTTAGGTCTCCTTTCCCCAGTGCTATGCTCCTGGACAGTATCACCAATGGAAAGGCTTCAACTGGCACCTTCAAATGGATGGCTGCCAAGTACATGCCTGAGGCTTTATTCCAGACATCCAGGCTTTCAGTTCGTAAAATGTGAGTGGCAAAGTGAAAAGAGGCTGGACTCAGTTAGATGAGCCAAATTTAAGGCCGATTCCTTAATTCTTCTGGGGTAAGACACTTAACCTTTATAACAAACTCTATATTTATTTGGATTCATCCTCATCACCCCCATCCCTGCTAGACACCAAACTCCTTGAGGATCTGACCTCAGAAGGCTCAACTATATATCCACCCCCAAGGCCCTGTACAAAGTAGGTACTAAACAGTATTCACTGATTGAATTTCTGCCGGGGAAGAGTGGGAAAGCAAGATACCAAAGGTGCCAGAGGAGGCAAGACTTTAGAGTCAAACTTCACTTCCTTGCCTCCTGGGAGAGGCACCCACTTCTGTGACCCACATCTCATCTCAGTGCCACCTCTGTGTGCTGCCATCAGCTACAGAGTGCCGGGCATGTTGGGTAAAGATGCTTAAGTTGAAAGGCAAACCTCATGATACAAATATTTTTAGGGCCTCGGTGTGTCTAGGAGCTGTATGCATGAGGGTCTGACATATAAAAGAAGTACCTGCAGTTAAGTGAAAATATTTATTGAGCACCTACTATATGCCAGGTACTGTTCTAGGCTCTGGAAATACGGTGGAGAACAAAAGTGACAGACTCCCTATTCTGGAGTTTAGGAAGGGAGGCAGACAGCAGGCAGGTAACAAATAAGTCAATAATATGACACCAGATGGGGGCACATACTATGAAGAGACATAAAGCAGAAAGTGACTAGATCTAAAGGAGAGTGATCAGAAATGATTTTTTTGAGGGAGTGTTATTTGGGCAGAAATATGAATGAAATCAGAGAAGGCAATGGCACCCCACTCCAGTACTCTTGCCTGGAAAATCCCATGGATGGAGGAGGCTGGTAGGCTGCAGTCCATGGGGTCGCTAAGAGTCGGACACAACTGAGCGACTTGACTTTCACGTTTCACTTTCATGCATTGGAGAAGGAAATGGCAACCCACTCCAGTGTTCTTGCCTGGAGAATCCCAGGGACGGGGGAGCCAGGTGGGCTGCCGTCTATGGAGTCGCACAGAGTCGGACACGACTGAAGAGACTTAGCACTAGCACATGAACGAAATACAGGAATAAGCCCTACCAAGATCACCGTTCCAGGCTGCTGCTGCTGCTGCTAAGTCTCTTCAGTCGTGTCCGACTCTGTGCGACCCCATAGACAGCAGCCCACCAGGCTCCCCCCATCCCTGGGGTTCTCCAGGCAAGAACACTGGAGTGGGTTGCCATTTCCTTCTCCAATGCATGAAAGTGAAGAGTGAAAGTGAGGTCGCTCAGTCGTGTCTGACTCTTCGCGACCCCATGGACTGCAGCCCACCAGGCTCCTCCGTCCATGGGATTTTCCAGGCAAGAGTATTGGAGTGGGGTGCATTCCAGGCTGAGGAAACAGCAAATGCAATACCTAGGCAGGATCATGCTCAGCTGTTTGAAGAAGGGTAATGAAGTTGACTTGACTGTGTGAGCAAAGGCAAAGCTCGTAGAGAATAACTGAAGACCAAGAAGTGTGGGTTATGGCTGCGTGTTCCCAGTGTGATTGGAAGCCATCCAAGGGAGTTTGACAAAGAGTGTGACATGGTTTGGTTTAAGTCTGGAGGCTCACTTTCTGTGCTGTGGGACAAACAGAACCCCTGGGTGAAGTTTGGGGCTCTGACATGGATGGTAAGAGTGAAACTCTAGCTGAGAGACTCTCCCGACCATCAAGGTAAGAGATGATGGTGCTTGTGCTAACATGGTTATGGTGAAGCCCGTGAATCTGAATGACTGATGATGACAGAGCTGATGACTTAGGTATTGACTGTAGGAGAAATGGGAGGAGTGAGGATAACTCAGACTTTAGACTGAGCTGTTTTTTGAGATCAGGAATATTTGGGAGGAGGCATCAAGAGTTGGACACAGTAACTTTGAATTCCCTCCCTCACATTCCAAGGAGAGATGTCTAGGGAATTCCCTGGTGCTCCAGTGGTTAGAACTCCATGTTTTCATTGTGGAGGCCCCAGGTGTGATCCCAGATTGGGAAACTAGGATCCCACAAGCCACCTGGCACTGCTAAAAAGAAAAAGAAATGTCTAGAAGCATTGTATATATGCTTTTATATATGCAGCACTCAGCTTTTCTTCTCATTTGAAGTAAATATTTTTTATCTACTCCTAAGAAAAACCAAAGTGTGGTCAAAGAAACATTTCTGCATACTGCACCCCTGCTGAAGGCTTCACCATCATGTAGAAGTGTTTCTCTCTAGAGCCTGCTCCTACAGCAAACGCTCAGCCTACAGTATGGCAGACAGGCATGCTCTTTCTGCACCACCACTCACCAGGCAGCATGACCTCAGCGGCTGGCCTGCTATTTGTCCAAGAACTTGACTACACCTTTAAGACAGTGTTCTGGAGTAGAAATAGGAGAATGACCATGGACTCTAAAAAAAAAAAAAGAAAAAAAAAATCCGTACAGGCTTCACACACAGTGATTGACAACCTGCCCACAGCAGGGCTGTGAAGTATTTCATAGCTTTCCAACTGACTCTTTCCAACCTGTCTGCTCACAGTGATCTGAGAGCACCTTAAAGGAAGAAAACCTCAGAGCCGTTAGTCCTGAATTTTCAGAATCAGAGATTAAGACATAGTGACTTTCTTAAATAGAATTTTAAGTAATTGGCTTAGCACCTTATTTTTCATTGAGACCATTTGCTTTACGATTATGTCTCTGTGCTTCTTCTTTATCTAAGCACTAAGATGCTTTTGACTACATTCAGCTCAGTAACCAAGGGTATCAAGTTGCCCTAAAAATGTTTTGTTCAGGCTGCCACAGGTGTGAGGCACATTTCAAGTGGGCAGGCCTGTGGCAGTGTGTACATAGCCTGTGAAACATTTCAGATATAGGGGGGCGGTAAGCGGACCCGGTATGTATAGAGCCCTAGTCATCTCAAGACAAAAACACCTGCTCTGCTCCACTGTATTTCACGAAATCTAAGGGGCCAGGTAGTCCAAGGTGCACCATTATTTTATGTATCCTTAAGAAAGAAAAAAATACAAATTAAACTGTGACACACAGTGCCGCATGGGGATTTTGTCCAAGATACAAACCCATCACAACAGCCTTGACAGCTTTGACATTTCTTTCGTTGAGAGAGCTTTGAAATTTCTCCTGATTCTGCTGAGTTCTTTGGTGTATAATATGTAATTTTTTCCACATAGCACAGTAACAAAGCATAATATGATGTCGTGTATTTATGGACATCTTCCTTTCTTCAGTCCTGTACCATATATGGTTGCTGCTTTTAAATAAAATAAGCAATTGCAATCTCTTCTCCAATGAAGATATTTGCTTCACAAATATCAAATTACCCTCTTTTATTATCTTTCTAAATACCAAATAACTGTTCATATTTAATACCAAAATGTAGTGCGATCTATTTAAATGCAATTAAAATGCTAATTACACTCACCACATGTAGGGTTACAATGCCTATGGACTCCACTGACAACGTGAAGAGCTATGACTAAGCGTGTGTGCACAGGCCACGGCAGTCCTGTCACGGCAATCGTGAGGCACTGTTGATTGTAAGCTGTATCACCAGTTCAGAGATGGTAAAATAAGGGAAAAATATATGTCCCAAAATCACTGAAACCGTACGTGCAGCATTGTAGGAAGCGTGCACAAATGAATAAGAGAGTTTGTCTTCAGTTAATATTTCCTTTTTGCTTAGAAAAAACAAACCCTCCCGTTCTTTTCTAATTTTCATAGATGCAGGATGATAACAGGTTCATATGCCAAGAGAGACCTCAGATCTGTCAGGATGTGGCATTATAAATAAAGTCACTTCAGGAATCTGACTTTTTCGGTCACGGTAGTTGTCAGGGGTTGACATCACTGACTTATGCTGCTGCAGTTCCCTCGTGTCTCTCCTGCTTGAAAATCATCGTGCACATAGTGAAACTATCAAAACCAGCCCCAGGGAATGGAGGTGCAGGCCCTGTGTGCTTGGAATACTCAGAGCAAGGCCAACATCACTGCAGCTGGGAGGAGAGGATGGCTGCTGTCAGAACCGACAGGCTGTCTGCACCAGGACAGCTCTGAGCAGCTGACCCTGGGGACCTCAGCACCTTCCCAACCAGAACAGGAGACCTGTGATCTGATCTTTCTAGAAGCCCAGCCCTTGCTCTTCATCAAACCCAGTTGCCTTTTCCACATCTTCCTACACGTCCTTGCTCTGATTCGAGACTGGATATCGTCTGATTCTTGGCAAGCTCCAAATGTGTTCCCCCCTCAGGGCCAGTTCAGTAGCTGTTCCTGCTGCCTGGACACTTAATGTGCATCTTTGCTTTTTTCCTCTTCCACGTCGTCTCAGCTCACTTCTCACCTCCTGGGCTGGCCTTTGACCACACAGGCCAAAGCAGTGTCTCCCCATCCTCCATCGGTTTCCATCACATTACCCAGAATGTATGTGTGTTTGTTTTTATAGCCCTGAAATCTCATTTGCCTGTCTGCTTGCTAATGGCTCACTTCCCTCACTAGCAGGTGCATTTATTTCTATATCCCCAAAACCTAGAGCATATAGAAGGTACTCAATAAATATTTGATCAATATACAAGTGATCAGCTTAATTCCTAGCTTATCAGTAGTTTTTAAGTATTTGGTTTACTGTCCTATTCTCCTCCAACTCCCCTCCTTCTTCTTATCTGTCTTTTATCATCAAAACCTCAGATTTAAGTGACTCTATGACTCCTTAGATTGTATAGTCCAATTCTGTTTCTGAAAGTTCTCTCACAGCTGTAGACTCCAGATTTACTCTGGTCTCTACCCTGAGCCTCTCGTATGCAAGGCCTTCCCTGCAAACCTCCTCTTTCTTCCTGTTACTGCTGTGTATGACCGCAGAGCTCTGCGCAGCCTGTACTGATGAGTCTGTGAATGTCAGACTGAATAGTAACAGCAGCAATGGCTACAGTGAGCTCCGACAAAGCCGCTGCCCATGGGTGGCCAGACCCTGGGCGCCTCCATCTCCACTAGCATCACCTTTCATACCTGCCAATCCCTGAATTAATACCCAAGGGTCTTCCCAGGTAACTGAAAGCTGGAGGAATTTCCAGTCCTTAGCACTTCCCAAAGGCATATACAACATTATTGCTGAAGCTTTTCCAACTAATGAAACCACTACTAGTACTGACTTTTTTAAGCCTGTATTGATTTCTGCTTTGTGGAAGGGGGAATCTAAAATACTTTAAAAGCTATTGACTTGGTAGAGGATCTATCTAATGAAACCGAACATAGAAGTCTATTTTTTCTCTGAGTATGACTAGTAGTGTGTATGCAGTAAAGTTAAAGCAATAGTGATATGTTACTTTTTTAATGGATTTGAGTTTTGCAGACTGACCAGGAGAGAAATCCCCCACAGACATGTGGTTCCACCACTCTGGTGTATCAATGGCACGTTATATTTAGAATAACCAAGACTACCTAACTATAAAACTGCAGATAAGAAGCAAGTGCTATATCTCTATGTTTCCCACAAAAACTTACACATTAGAAAGTGCATAATCATTACTTGGCTGAATAAATGGATGGTGTTGAAGAAGACAACCATTAATAAGAATCCAGGTCAGCTTTTAATCTTCTCTGTACATAAGAATCATTTTGGGAACTTTGAAAATCTATGTACCCAGGCCCATCTCCAGATATGTGTATTCAATACATATACTGCAGTGGGGCCTACATATATATATCTTTAAAAGTCCCTGTGTGATTTTAATGTATAAGCAGGGTTAAAAACCACTGATTTAGATAGAAAGTAATTCATGCCCTAAAAATATTAATAACTCAGTCTATGTTAAAGCATATGGTTGATAAATCACAAGAAATGCTTTGCCTAGGTAATATTAAATATAAATAGTTTACTACCATGATATACTTACTTAAGTCATCTATTTTTTACTTTACTATGAGAAATAAAGACTAGAACCAAATAAGAATAATAATTCTTTAAAATATGAAATCCAACACATATTTCAACAAAAACCTTAAATTCTAAACCAATGTGACTTAAATCATAAATATCTCTTCACATGGGTTTAAAAAGTTCAAAATTAGTGAGATCCAACAAAGAAAAACAATAGACTGATATTTCCAGCACGAGAAGGAAGATCATTGTAATAGTTTAAAAGGTGGCCTTAAAAGATGTGTCTACCTGGTTCCTGTGAATGTGACCTTATTTGGAAAAAGAGTCTTTATGGTGTAATTAAAGGACTCAGGATCACCCTTGATTGTCTGGATGGGCCCTGAAACAAATGTGTCTTTATGGAAAGAAGCAGAGACACAGACAAAAGAGCAGGTCCAGGGGAGAAGGTGGTGTGAACATGAGATTAGACTGCTGCTGCTGCAAGACAAGGAGCACCTGGAGCCACCGGAAGCTGGAAGAGAAAAGACACTCTCCTAGAGCATTCTAGAGGAGATGGCCCTGCTGACACCTTGATTCGGACTTCTGGCCTCCAGAACTACAGGATAATACATTTCAGTTTTAAGTCTTCCAGTTTGTAGTAATTTGTTCAGCAGCTTTTGGAAATTAATGCAGTATTTTTTAATAGTATATATGGTGTCAGTTTTAAAAATTTATGACCCAGAATTTGTTCATGGAACCACAAGATACAGTAGAACATATGCTGCACGGAGGCCATTGTCAGTCAGCTGGAAACCGTGATCCCTAGGACAGATGGTGCCTAGCCTCTTCCCACCGCATTGTGAGGCTGAAGTAGAAATGTGGGCTTTAAAGGAAGGGGAGCCAGATGCAGGAGAAGGGCAAGCCCGACTGCAAGCATAAAGAGAATATTTAGGATTAAGGTTGGTAAAAAAAACTAACCATGTTTCAGCTTTTCAGTGATACCCCAGGTAAGCAAGCTCAGTTTCATCATGAGAGCAGTGTTCTTACTTGCTGCATGAACCAGTCAGGAATGCTTTCAGCCTCAAGCAGCTGACACTGACCAGTAGAGGTTTAAACAATACTGACATCTATGACTTGGGCAACAAGAGACCAGGAAGCAGGTACTCGCTAATGATGCCAGAGGACCAACGCCTTTTTGTCTTTTTGCTTCGCTTTCCTTAGTATGATGGCGTTTTGCCCTCATTTTTTTTTCCACTTCATTATTGCAAGGTGGCTACAACAGGTTCAGGCATCATCCCAGCGTGCACAGATGGAGAAGAGGAAAGGGAGCAATGAGAGAGATGTGTGTTCCTTTCATCAGGAAATCAAAAACCTGTCCAGGAACTTTCCATAAGACTCAGGTTTACACCTCAATAGCCAGACTGTGTCTGCGTCACTGCCCAACTTCAAGGAGACTGAGAAAGTGTCTCAGTTTTTTCCAACCTTTGTAAGACAAAGCAAGCAAAGAAGGGGAAATTTGAATGGTTTTTTCACCAAATGGTAATGTCAGCCACAGAGCTATAGAAAGCATTCTCAGAAAACAGTGGGTCTTCTGGAAAGGCCTCATATTATTTATCAATCATATGCAATTGAATGGAAAATCCTTAAACCTTGAATTCCTATGTACATCATGTTGAACTGAAGAAGAAAAAAGCAAATTTCTTTAATCAATTTGACCCAGAAAATAGGTATAGAATGATTTTCAAACTTTCCCTATAGCTCCCTCAAACTTCTAATTATCCAAATCTGTACAGGGAATATTAACAGTTTAGATTAAGCACACCAGAAAGAAGAGTAAAATCAAAATCAAAAGAAATGAAAAAACAAGAAACACTTTAATTTGTGGCTGCTGCTGTTCCACTCTGTTCTACTGATTTTTGTTCTTGGCCCTTCTTGCAGATATACAGTTAATCTGGGGGTAAAGGGACACAGAAAGAGGCCAGCTAGAAAGTTGGAGAGAGACATTTTTCTTCAGTACGTCGTAGCCTCAACATGGCCCTTCTTTGCATTTGTGTAGCTCTTGGTCAGTGGGAGTTGGTGGAAGGGAGAGGGGTTGATGGGTTCACTTCAGTAGTCATTTACCATCTGTCTAACTGTGTGTCAATCGCTGTGCTAGGCTCTGGAGAGACACTGGTAAGTAAGACTCCCTTCAAAGCTCTTGTTTGAAGAACTCACCTTCTAGTGAGGAGATGAGAAAGTGCAGTGCAGAAAGATACAGTGTCATAGGTGCTGGGTTCAGGGTGTACATCTTGGAATATATATATCAGGAACCTTAAAACAAGACTAAGACTGGGGACAGGGTCAGAAACGTCTTCCTTGAGGAGGTGTCCAGTACAGGGAGAAGGAAAAAGAGCATTCTGTTTGGTTGGAAGTTAGCTGCAGCTAGGCTGCATGCTGAGACTGGAACTTAACTCCTTTCTCAGAGGATGGGAAAGGGAAAAGAGTTGGGAAAAGGCACTGGGGTAGATGAGGGAGACAGAGCAGTGAGCTGTTGGCCCCACACACAACTGCAGGGACTCAGAAATGGAGCGTCGGAAGCAGGATATGAGAAGTATAGGCTGCCCCCATCATTACTAAGATGGGGTGGAGGAGGTCGCCTGCCTTGTGACTGCAGCCATGGAGATGACATGATGGTCTTTGGCATATCCCCAGGCTGACAACCAGTCACCCAGCCTCCCAAACAGGTTGAGCCAGTAACTGTGAGACCCTTTTGAGCCTGAGGGAAGAAAATACAAGGAATGGGATCAACTAACTGTTGATGCTTGTTTGTTGTTGTTTAGTCACTAAGTCACATCCAGCTCTTTGCAGCCCCATGGCCTGTAGCCTGCCAGGTTCCTCTGTCCATGGGATTTCCCAGACAAGAATACTGGAGTGGGTTGCCATTTCCTTCTCCAGGGTATCTTCCTGACCCAGGGATCGAACCCGTGTCTCCTGCGTTGGCAGGCAGATTCATTACCACTGAGCCACCAGAGAAGCCTGTTGATGCTGGTATCCAGGATAAATTCTTGTTACTTTCTGGAGGCATTTTAATAATGCTTTATAGTTGATAAAGCTTTCACATATCTCAGATGGTTGTTTCCTCAAAACAGTCCAGTAAGAGGTAGTAAAATGTTTTCCCATTTTACTACAAAGGAAGGGAAACTGCAAGGGACACCAAGGAACCCATGCATAGTCACACATTTAGAACCTGCTGGAGCCACACAACTCAAGGCCAGGTCTATCTGAATCCACGTCTCTTTCCATAGAAACCCCAGTGTCTCTACAGTGAATTCTTTTTTCAGCTTAAGAACGTAGTATTCAAAACTGCCTTCTCCCAGAACTCTTTTAGACATATAAGTATACCTCACGCTTCAGGGTTTCTTGTCAAAGACTGAAAGAATTTCTTAGGCATTGCTTGGTTTCTGTTGAAAAGCCTTCCTCTGCTCCGTGTTTTCTTATCTACCTACTGTTGACAAGAGTTGCCTTTCCCACCACTTACCATGACATGTCCTTCACTGCAGATTGTGCTATTGAAGGAGTGTCTGGGGAGAAAGGGAACTGGCTTCCAAAGCACAAGCAACTCACCTTCCCACCTGAGTAACCTTGTGAAGCTGCCGCCCAACACTGGTCCTGGCAACTACTTCTGCCTGTTCCCCCCATGCCTCTTTTCCTTGGGCATCAAGTGGATGGTAATGCCCTTTGCCAATGGAAACAAAGTTGAGTATCTTATTTATTATACAGCTATGGCTCAAAATGGGAGCAATAGAAAGAAAAGATAGTTTTATTGGCTGTTTTGCCTGTCAACAATGATTCTCTGTCTTTAAAATCTGTACCTTGCTGGGGACGTGGGGCTTTACTCTTCCAATTCAGATAATTCCACCCCAGGAGAGAAGCACATGAATCAATACCCAGCAGCCTACTTTCATGCCATCTTAAATATAATTGCCTGCCATTGGTTAAGCCAGCAAAATGCTTAATTTCTTTTTTATTAAAAAGTGATTATGCATATTTTTAAGTAGACTTTAGTGAGCACAGACAATAGCTATAACTCCCAGTTTTGATTTTCTCTGATTCCTTTATATTGTTTTCTGTCTGCTGCACAAAAAATTTTATTTCAATGAAATTGGTTGCAATAATAGGCACCCCCTGTACCTTTTGAGGACAAAATATCAATTAGTGGTTGTTAAAAGAAGTATAAAAATCCCATGGCTGAATATCTTCTAATTGTTCCTTCTTTAAAAAACAATTGAAGTTCCCATTGAAACAAGTGTATAACATAAGAGTTACTGTCCTGACCATGAAAAGGGAGACTTTTACCTATTTCTGAGCTGTCTTGCATAATAAGCAAGTAGGAGAATGAAAGTAATTTTTGTGCATTATTTAAATTCTGTTTTTCCTTTGTACAGGCATGGCCATTGTCTTCCTCATCCAATAATTCTTTTTACTTAAGTTAAATAACCTTCATAGGCAACCATATTCTGAAATTCAAGAAGGAAGTAATGCAGTAGCAGAAGGTTTATCATTTGCAGTTTAGTGACAAGTTTTTCTCTTTAACCTTTGGTCTCACCACCTCCTTGACGTCTAGATCCATAAACAGAATAGGACCCAGAGGATGCCTCAGGATGTTTATAACAGAAGCTATAAGGGAATAATACATACATACATTTTTAACATACATTTTGATGCTGTCAGTTCAGTTCAGTCACTCAGTCGTGTCCGACTCTTTGAGACCCCATGTATCACAGCACACCAGGCCTCCCTGTCCATCACCAACTCCCAGAATTCACTCAAACTCACTTCCTTTGAGTTGGTGATGCCATGCAGCCATCTCATCCTCTGTCGTCCCCTTCTCCTCTTGCCCCCAATCCCTCCCAGCATCAGGATCTTTTCCAATGAGTCAACTCTTCTCATCAGGTGGCCAGAGTACTAGAGTTTCAGCTTTAGCATCATTCCTTCCAAAGAAATCCCAGGGCTGACCTCCTTTAGGATGGACTGGTTGGATCTCCTTGCAGTCCAAGGGACTCTCAAGAGTCTTCTCCAACAGCACACTTAAAAAACATCAATTCTTTGGCGCTCAGCCTTCTTCACAGTCCAACTCTCACATCCATACATGACCACTGGAAAAACCATAGCCTTCACTAGATGGATCTTTGTTGGCAAATTAATGACTCTGCTTTTGAATATGCTATCTAGGTTGGTCATAACTTTCCTTCCAAGGAGGAAGCGTCTTTTAATTTCATGGCTGTAATCACCATCAGGCATGACTTTGGAGCCCAAAAAAATAAAATCTGACACTGTTTCCACTGTTTCCCCATCTATTTCCCATGAGTGATGGGACCGGATGCCATGATCTTCGTTTTCTGAATGTTGAGCTTTAAGCCAACTTTTTCACTCTCCACTTTCACTTTCATCAAGAGGCTTTTTAGCTCCTCTTCACTTTCTGCCATGAGGGTGGTGTCATCTGCATATCTGAGGTGATTGATATTTCTCCCAGCAATCTTGATTCCAGCTTGTGCTTCTTCCAGTCCAGCGTTTCTCATCATGTACTATGCATAGAAGTTAAATAAGCAGGGTGACAATATACAGCCTTGATGTACTCCTTTTCCTATTTGGAACCAGTCTGTTGTTCCATGTCCAGTCTAACTGTGACTTCCTGACCTGCATATAGGTTTCTCAAGAGGCAGGTCAGGTGGTCTGGTATTCCCATCTCTTTCAGAATTTTCCACAGTTGATTGTGATCCACACAGTCAAAGGCTTTGGCATAGTCAATAAAGCAGAAATAGGTGTTTTTCTGGAACTTTCTTGCTTTTTCCATGATCCAGCAGATGTTGGCCATTTGATCTCTGGTTCCTCTGCCTTTTATAAAACCAGCTTGAACAGCTGGAAGTTCACGGTTCACGTATTGCTGAAGCCTGACTTAGAGAATTTGGAACATTACTTTACTAGCGTGTGAGATAAGTGCAATTGTGTGGTAGTTTGAGCACTCTTTGGCATTGCCTTTCTTTGGAAGTGGAATGAAAACTGACCTGTTCCAGTCCTGTGGCCACTGCTGAGTTTTCCAAATGTGCTGGCATATTGAGTGCAGCACTTTCACAGCATCATCTTTCAGGATTTGAAAGAGCTCAACTGGAATTCCATCACCTCCGCTAGCTTTGTTCATAGTGATGCTTTCTAAGGCCCACTTGACTTCACATTCCAGGATGTCTGGCTCTAGGTGAGTGATCACACCATCGTGATTATCTTGTGAAGATCTTTTTTGTACAGTTCTTCTGTGTATTCTTGCCACCTCTTCTTAGTATCTTCCTCTTCTGTTATGTCCATACGACCCATTTTGCATGAAAATTTCCCTTGGTATCTCTAATTTTCTTGAAGAGATCTCTGGTCTTTCCCATTTCGTTGTTTTCCTCCATTTCTTTGTGTTGATGCTGTAGCCATTGTTATAAACAATGTATCCCAAATACTTTGACTCCCTGAAGCAACACCTTGTTCTTCCCAGTGAGGTTAAACAATGCTTGAATTGTTAGTCATCCAGAATCTTCAGTCATTTCAAGCCACAGAGAATGTAATTCATATTCCAGAGAGTTACGTTCAGCTTTCACAATTGAGTAGGAACAGGGAAGTAAGAGTATATAAAGTTTTTCTTCATTGCTTCTGAAAAGAAGATTAACATCTTATTCCTTGATTATTTGGCAAAATATTCATGAAATCCATAAATCTTTTGATGTATACTTATTCTAGAGTAGCTATAGCAATAACAATGGATATTTTAAAAGCACCTTGGAGATTGTAAAGTATATCTTCTATATAATCATATTTATTTCTAACATTACACTTTCAGGAAGGCAAGATGAATATTAATTTTCCACTTTGCTTGTGGTGGAACTGTGGCTCAGGTTAAATAAATTGTCCAAGGCCAGTGGAAGAACTTCAGACACAAGTGTGTATGACTCCAAGTCTGTGCTCTCTGAACCAGACCACAACTAGTCTGGCCTCCTTTAAGGGGTGAAGCATGGTTCCTTGACATAGATTTTTCATCCATGGCATTGAGAACCTCTTTAATTTCATGGAATGTTTCATTTTATTAGAACAATTCAACATGCTAGAAAGAGCCCTGAACTGGCAGTCCCCTAAGCAGCCACAAACTGTTCAGCAAGTCCTTTGATCTCACTGGTCTGCTCATCTGGAAACACAAGGGTGTGGATACATGATCTCTAAAGACCTCTGACTGATCAGCACATAGAAGACCTCAGATAATTCTTTAATGGAGTCCACTGTATTATTTCTGACTTCTTCCTTACTACCAACTTGGCTACAAATAGTAAAGCTGGATAAGGAGGGAATTAGAGCTAGAGAAATGTCTATCTGGTTTTGAAAGTCAAAAAGGAGTCTCCAAGGTGAATGAGGGAAGGAAGAGTAATCCAGATGGAGTGAACAGTTAGCTGTACAGATGTGTAAAGCAGAGTGGGTTATCAAAACACTAAGCTTTCAATACTGCTAAAAATGTAAAGTGCAAGGAAGCTTATGCTAAGTGCTGAGGGTGAAGCAAAGAGAGACAAGATCCAAAATCACTGCAGATGGTGATTGCAGCCATGAAATTAAAAGATGCTTACTCCTTGGAAGGAAAGTTTGACCAACCTAGATAGTATATTCAAAAGCAGAGACATTACTTTGCCGACTAAGGTCCGTCTAGTCAAGGCTATGGTTTTTCCTGTGGTCATGTATGGATGTGAGAGTTGGACTGTGAAGAAGGCTGAGCACCGAAGAATTGATGCTTTTGAAGTGTGGTGTTGGAGAAGACTCTTGAGAGTCCCTTGGACTGCAAGGAGATCCAACTATTCCATTCTGAAGGAGATCAGCCCTGGGATTTCTTTGGAAGGAATGATGCTAAAGCTGAAACTCCAGTACTTTGGCCACTTCATGCAAGGAGTTGACGCATTGGAAAAGACTCGGATGCTGGGAGGGATTGGGGGCAGGAGGAGAAGGGGACGACCGAGGATGAGATGGCTGGATGGAGTCTGAGTGAACTCCGGGAGTTGATGATGGACAGGGAGGCCTGGTGTGCTGCAATTCATGGGGTCACAAAGAGTCAGATACAACTGAGTGACTGAACTGAACTGAACTGAACCTCACTGTTCTGTGTCATTATCTTTGTCTAATATTTTAAGTGCAGAAGTTTAGGATATATGGAACCTCATTTCAGATCATGCTCAAAAGCAAATTTTAGAATAAGTGCCTGATATAAACTTTTTAAATGATTTGTTTCTAGTTCTGAAACTCAGTCCATCATTTCCCTTCCCCAGTGCCTCTTAATTGAGTGCCCTGATTATGTCGGTTTGAGTAATTAAGGTTTGACCATATTGGTGGTTTTTAACACTGGCTACACATTAGAATCCCAATACCTGGCTGCACCCCAGAGCAATTAAATCAAAACCTCCATAGTAGGATCCAGGCATCAATATTTTTGAAAGCTCCCTGGTGATTGCAAAGTACAGCCAAGCTTGAAAATCAGAGCTAATTTTTTTAAAAACCAGACAAGCATTAGTATAAAATTGGCTGCCTGTTTTCCTTAGAATTTGTGTATTCCATATTCCATTTGTGTATCCCTCCTAAAATATTAATTATGTATCAAAAATAAAACTCTAGAAACAGTCATAAAAACAATGAGATGAGTTTTGCAGTCATCATACTCAATTTAGATGAAAATGGGAAACAGGTCCAATTTTATTCAGTGTTTATAGTCCTGGTCTTCCAATAAGTAGTAAAGGAAGTCCATATACATGCAGTGTATTAGCAGTTTATTGTTTATGATTATTAATTTAATACATAATGTTGAAACTAGTAAATTAGCTATTGTGTTCTGGTAAAGATGTTTATTATTGTGTGCTTAAGTAAATGTATCAAAAGAAATCAATCACTATGTGGGAAATAGGTCTTCAATTTATTTCTAATATCAAGACCCAAGGGGACTTATATAGAAATGTATATATTAGAAATTTGAAGAACCTTATCATTCTTTTAAACATGCAGATTGTTTTGATTATTTGATGTTAATGTGAGGAAAAAACATGCTTAAGAAAGTTAAAACTGAACTCTATATAAATGACTTTTTCTAGATCTCTATTATTAAAGCCAGGTTTGAAAAAACTCCAAATACACAAAAGCCCAGTCTTACAAACTTGTAAATTAGAGAGTGATCAGTCACATCACAGAAAAGACTTTCTGCTTTACAAAAGGATTCATCCCAGCATTTCTTTAACTACAGGCCAGTTAGCTTTTTACAATACACATTCTCCTAGATGTTCTAAATACACTGTGAGATTCTAGCTATTTTAAGTGGTCTTCTGGTGAATCCATTTGTTATACAAATGTATCCTTCTAATTGATCTGTTGGTAGATCTGTACATTTTTTCCTATAAATCTGAATTTTATTAAAGCTCCCTTGACTTGTAGAAAAGGTCTTCTGCATTTAAGTTTTTGGTTGTAAAAACAATGATGCTTCCTGTTCAGGCAACATGCAGAATATTTAACCTGAAAGCTTCCACAAAAAAACATGTAAAAATCTAGATAAAATAAAAGATATATATAGATATATATAAATGAACTGCTGAGCCAGATAGAAAATAAATAGATTCTGCAAAGGATAAAAACTAAAAGAGAATTGAAACTTAGAAATTAGAGCTCACATCTGACCCTGTCCACTGTACAGGGGGTAGGGAGTGGGTCCCCCTAGATAAGTTTAGAGATTTTTGCTTTAACAACCACCACAGGCTTCCCAAGTGGCGCCAGTGGTAAAAGAATCCACCTGTCGATGTAGGAGATTCAGGAGATGCAGATTCAGTCCTTGGGGTGGGAAGAAATCTCTAGAGGAGGCAATGGCAACCCACTCCAGTATTCTTGCCTGGAGAATCCCACAGAGAGAGGAACCTGGTGGGCTACAGTCCATACGGTCACAAAGAGTCAGACATGACTGAAGCGACTTAGCACGCATGCATGGAGGTCAGTAGATAAGGCCTTCTGTCTTTCCAAGTACGGAGTTGGAATTGAGACCACTCACACAGTCTGAAGCCTAGAAGGGCTCCATTCTTAATATAAATGTAAATAAGGACTAGGGCTTGGTAGTTCAGCTGGTAAATAATCCACTTGCAATGCAGGAGACCCCAGTTCAATTCCTGGGTAAGGAAGATCCCCTGGAGAAGGGATAGGCTATCCATTCCAGTATTCTTGGACTTCCCTTGTGGCTCAGATGGTAAGGAATCCCCCCACAATGCAGGAGACCTGGGTTGAATCCCTGGGGGGTAATAAGGATGGAAAATTATCTGCCCACTGGCACAAGGAGATAAGAAGGTAGCTTGTCTTCTCACTGTGTGATCAGGGTAGGAGAATGAAAAGTCTTCCTGAGGAACCCAGAACTATGTACAAGCTCCTCATTTTGAGTAATTGGTCTAGAAATGTCTAAACTGAAAACATTTACATAAAAACAAGTACCAGGTCAGAGATGCCTCAAGGTGCTAAGAGAAATAAATAAAACATCTCCAAAGGAACATACCTTAAACACAAGTAATATGATGGCTTTCTACTACACCAACCTAGCTAAATTGGGCCTACATCTCTCAGAATTCCTTTCCTTGTGTGTCTCTGGGTTGGAATCAGCCACAAAGGAAATTTTCTTGAGAACTGAAAGGTGCAAATGAAGAGCAGCCATTTTTACACTCTGAAAGTCAGTATAAGACAGCAGGCATCAGCAATTTGCACGTTATTAGTGTTGAGGACCACCTGGGTCTGCAATTCTCTAGTTCCCACTGGATTTTTTCCATGGGCTTCCCTGAGTCTAGGCCAAGTGTGATTGTAATCATAATGAAGGATGCAGGCTTCTGTAGGTCCCAGCATCATTTGAGTTGGAGTGATAAGAGATACAGCCTAGACGTACTCCTTTCCCTATTTGGAACCAGTCTGTTGTTCCATGTCCAGTTCAAACTGTGGCTTCCTGACCTGCATATAGGTTTCTCAAGAGGCAGGTCAGGTGGTCTGGTATTCCTGTCTCTTTCAGAATTTTACACAGTTTATTGTTATCCACACAGTCAAAGGCTTTGGCATAGTTAATAAGCAGAAATAGATGTTTTTCTGGAGCTCTCTTGCTTTTTTGATGATCCAGCAGATGTTGGCAATTTGATCTCTGGTTCCTCTGCCTTTTCTAAAACCAGCTTGAACATCTGAAAGTTCACGGTTCACATATTGCTGAAGCCTGGCTTGGAGAATTTTGAGCATTACTTTTCTTCCCTGGTGGCTAAGATGGTAAAGTGTCTGCCTGCAATGTGGGAGACCCAGGTTCGATCCCTGGGTGAGGAAGATCTCCTGGAGAAGGAAATGGCAACCCACTCCAGTACTCCTGCCTGGAGAATCCCACGGACAGAGGAGCCTGGTAGGCTATAGTTCATGGGGTCACAAAGAGTCGGGCATGACTGAGCGACTTCACTTGTTCACTTACTAGCATCAAACTTTATTTTGGGGGGCTCCAAAATCACTGCAGATGGTGACTGCAGCCATGAAATTAAAAGACACTTCCTCCTTGGAAGGAACGTTATGACCAACCTAGATATTGTACTGAAAAGCAGAGATATTACTTTGCCAACAAAGGTCTGTCTAGTCAAGGCTATGGTTTTTCCAGTGGTCATGTATGGATGTGAGAGTTGGACTGTGAAGAAGGCTGAGTGCTGATCTTGTTCACTTACTAGCATCAAACTTTATTTTGGGGGGCTCCAAAATCACTGCAGATGGTGACTGCAGCCATGAAATTAAAAGACACTTCCTCCTTGGAAGGAACGTTATGACCAACCTAGATATTGTACTGAAAAGCAGAGATATTACTTTGCCAACAAAGGTCTGTCTAGTCAAGGCTATGGTTTTTCCAGTGGTCATGTATGGATGTGAGAGTTGGACTGTGAAGAAGGCTGAGTGCTGAAGAATTGATGCTTTTGAACTGTGGTGTTGAAGAAGACTCTTGAGAGTCCCTTGGACTGCAAGGAGATCCAACCAGTCCATCCCAAAGGAGATCAGTCCTGGGTGTTCAATGGAAGGACTAATACTGAGGCTGAAACTCCAATACTTTGGTCAACTCATGTGAAGAGTTGACTCATTGGAAAAGACCCTGATGCTGGGAGGGATTAGGGGCAGGAGGAGAAGGGGATGACCGAGGATGAGATGGCTGGATGGCATCACCTACTCAATGGACATGAGTCTGAGTGAACTCCGGGAGTAGGTGATGGACAGGGAGGTCTGGCATGCTGTGATTCATGGAGTCACAAAGAGTCGGATGCAACTGAGTGACTGAACTGAACTGATGAGAAATAAAGTCAATTTCCACTTTATTCCCATGGGCTCCATTTTGTCCACTGGGGTTCTAATATGACCTTATAGGTTCCAGTTTCTCCATACTTTCTCCCAGTTCATATTCATTTCTCCTTCCTGATTGCCTGCCAAGCTGACCTACAATAAAAATCATATAAAAGAATGCTTATTTGAGCATTGTTGTCAAGTGAAAAGTTGGAGTTTCCAATACTGAAGAATGGCTAAGTGAAATATGCTGGTGCATATTCTGAATTAAGATGCAACAACTTGACGCAGTAAAACAGATGGACACACAGATAGACAGATACACAGAGAGAGACAGAGAGAGAGAGAGAGCAAAACAGAAGGCTAAACATAAGACTGAGAAATAGAGTAAGGAAAATTTCTCAGCCTGATTAAGTACACCTCTAAAAAGCTTACTTAATGGAGATGCTTCAACACAGCCTTGACATTCAGTAGCAAGACAAAGATGCCACTATCAAAATTTTATTCAGCATTGAACTCAAATACTTAAGTGTCATAGTGAGAAAGCTAAAAGAAATAGAGTATGAGTATTGTAAAGGAAGAGACAAAATAGTTATTAGTCACAAATGATATGTTAGTGTATGTTAGTTAGTGGTAATATTAGCTGCTGTGGCAGATAAACTGAAAATTCTCAGTGACTTGACTCAATAAGTTTCTCACTCAGATCATAGTCCAGTGTGGAAGTTCCTCATTTCACGATTATTCCGGAACCCAGGGTCCTTTCATATTGTTCAGTGTAACCTCCTTCAGGCCCTCAGAGTGGCCTCCAGTGAGCTGGCAAACGGCAAAAGAAGATGGAGACTCATAGGTGGGGAGTTTCTGGACCAGGTACAGCACCGCTTTTGTCCACATGACTTTTCTAGAGTTCAGTCACATGGAAAAACAGTGGTAAGAGAAACTGGGAAATGTGGTATAGCTGGGTTCCTAGGAAAGAAAGTAAATGAGTTTCATAAGAATCTTTGTCTCTGCCATGTCTCCTATGTAGAAAGTTCAAGAGAATCTACACACAAACTTTTACACCTATTAGAAGACTTCAACAAGAATGGATATTGTAGATTGGGTATTTGCATAATGTGTGAACTGTCAGTTCACAGATGAGAAAACATAAGCAACAGATATGAAAGATGCTCAACATCACTGTCATTAGAAAACTGTAAATTAAAACAATAGTATGAGATGATTTCATACTCTTCAGATTACAAACAATTTAAAGATATATAATATCAGGTCAGAATGTGCTTCAATAAGAACTATCATACATTACTTTTGATTGACATTATTTATTTTGATATGTGCAATCAGGCTACTGCTATCTTGGCTTTTCAAAAATACTTTTTATATTTTATTTTGGTTGGTGTGAAACATTACCCTTATTGGGTAATTTTATTTTCCTTATTTAAAAGTTCATTTGAGGAATAAAAGTAGGGATCCTCTATTTTGGCCTCTGTGATTTGACTGTACCTAGACAAGTACCTCAGAGAAGGCAATGGCACCCCACTCCAGTACTCTTGCCTGGAAAATCCCATGGACGGAGGAGCCTGGTGGGCTGCAGTCCATGGGGTCACTAAGAGTCGGACACGACTGAGCAACTTCACTTTCCCTTTTCACTTTCATGCATTGGAGAAGGAAATGGCACCCCACTCCAGTGTTCTTGCCTGGAGAATCCCAGGGACGGGGGAGCCTGGTGGGCTGCCGTCTATGGGGTCACACAGAGTCGGACACGACTGGAGTGATGCAGCAACAGCAGCAGCAGACAGTACCTCTATCTTCTCTTTCTTGTGAAAGAAGACCCTTACTTAACCAGAAACCACCTATGCTTCTAAGAAGACTTAAAATGAGAAACAATCCTTAGGCTTTCCATCCTCTACAATGTGAAATTTTTTCACAAGATCCCTCGTCTTCTGGAGCTTGAATTTCCTTTTTTTTTTTTAAATAAGGATTTGAACTTTATTCTCAAAACAAATGCTTTATTAAATGTTAGTTGCAATAACATTGACATATACAAGTTTATTGATATTTTTAATTTTTTAAACCAGTAACAATATATCATAGATTCTTCCTCTCTTGGCCAGATCATCTTTGATGTAAACAGAATGTATTAATGAAACAGAAATTGGTCAGCATGTTCCAGCGGCCTTCACAGTCCTATCAAATTCAGTGCCCAAACAATATTCAGATATTGCACATCTCTTAAGTGAGATGCTTCAATAATAAATGATTCTTGAGTGTGGAGCTGGAACTGCTCACTTGTTGAGAGATGTATTTCACTAACGACCCACTACAGTACTTCGTGTTTGGTTGAATCTGAGAAAGCAGAACCCAGCATGCAGAGGCCTCCCATAAAGTTATATGCGGATTTTTGGTGGGGGAGGAGGAGGTGTGAGTGTTTGCACCTCTAATCCTTGCATTGTTCAAGGGTCACCTCTATAAGCCAGTGGTGAAATTAATTAATTATACCTTAATTTTAATTTTCCCCCTTGAGATACAATTACAGTACTTCGTGTTTGGTTGAATCTGAGAAAGCAGAACCCAACATGCAGAGAGGCCTCCCATAAAGTTATATGCAGATTTTTGGTGGGGGAGGAGGAGGTAATTTTATTTTCCTTATTTAAAAGTTCATTTGAGGAATAAAAGTAGGGATACTCTATTTTGGCCTCTGTGATTTGACTGTACCTAGACAAGTACCTCAGAGAAGGCAATGGCACCCACTCCAGTACTCTTGCCTGGAAAATCCCATGGACGGAGGAGCCTGGTAGGCTGCAGTCCATGGGGTCGCTAAGAGTCGGACACGACTGATATTAGTCACAAATGATATGTATGTGAGTGTTTGCACCTCTAATCCTTGCATTGTTCAAGGGTCACCTCTATAAGCCAGTGGTGAAATTAATTAATTATACCTTAATTTTAATTTTCCCCCTTGAGATACAAAGTATGTGAGTAGAGAGGCTTCAAGCAAGGATTTCCTTGGATTATACATTATCTTTCAGCAAAGTTGAGTCTACCTTACAGGGAGGTCTATCAGCTATGATTTTTCTGTTTTGCTAAAGAAACTCATCTGTTCACTTGAGAAGAAAAAATAACAGCAAAGCTATATCAAAGGTGTCAGGGATCCTAACACAAAATTTTTTCAAGGATCCTTAATAACAAACATATAGCAAATTAATGTATTGGGTGTAGTTTTCCAGAGTACAAGATTACCCTTCGTGAGAATGAAATCTTAATGGTTTTGAGGCCACTCATAAAACTCTCAAAGAAATAAATTAAAATAAATAGATTGTGAGGAAAAGAGACCAATCTGTAAGTGCTTATAACCTCTTCACCCCATAAATTAAAGTTATTATTCATGCGAGTTACTGTGGAGATTTTCAGCGTCCAAGATTGAAAGGACATAGACCTACAAATCTGAAGCTGCTTTCCTAAAATCCTTGTATCTCCCAACATCTAGTATAGTTGTTAGGACATGGGAAGTACTTAATAAATGTGCTATTCTAAATACTTGTATGTGCTAACTCATTTAATCCTCACAACAACTCTATGATGCAGGGACTCATATTATCCCTGTTTTATATATGAAGAAACTGGGGCACAGAAGGATTAATATTGTTTGCTCAAGCCTCCTGAGGTAGGCTGGGGCAGAGCCAAGTTAATCTCCATGAGCCCGGCGGTCTATAGTGTCCTGCTGTTAATCATTGTACAGCTCTGCCTCTCACAAGAATGACCAAGAACACCAAGTGATGGGCCAGGGTCCCATCAATTTCTAATAGCCAGAGATTGCTTTGGGGGTCCTCCTGCCTCTCTTTAGTCCCATCCACGTTCTTGGGCTAAGTCACTTCAGTCGTGTCCGACTCTTTGCAGCCCTATGGACTATAGCCCACCAGGCTCCTCTGTCCATGGGATTCTCCAGGCAAGAATACTGAAGTGGGTGGCCATGCCCTCCTCCAGGGGATCTTCCTGACCCAGGGATCAAACTCATGTTTCTTGTGTCTCCTGCATTGGCAGGCAAGTTCTTTATCCATGTTCTTAGCCCCTTGCTTACTGTCTCCTTTGCTGGAGATATACAGATTCCCAGCAGGCTTTGCTCTAATTAAAATGGTTCACTGTTAGTACACTATAATTGCTCCCGAGGCGGTAGCTAATAAAGATCTCTGGCTTTAATTCACCCTCTATTTCCTTTGCATAGGTGACTCAACTCTTCAACACAAATGTGATGTCATCCTTTAGGAATCAGGGAGCTAATTATCTAATTATGGAACCATGTGGGGAGGAAATTTCCAGGGGAGATTTTCCAGCATTCTTCAATTCCTTTCACTTATTTCAAGTTTTTCCTAGCTTCCCTGACTTTTGGAATGTCAGGCCCACACTGCCTCCTGGTGAGACAGAGTTCTACAGGACTAGGAACTAGGAAAAACAGTCCTTAAATCCTGACTACAGGGGACACTAGGCTGGAGAACTACATAAAGTACAAAATGGGCCTCCTTTCTCCAGAACAGGGGTCTCAATGCACACAGGAGAGTTATGTTGGATTCTGAATCTGGGAGGGACCATGAAGGAGAAGGAAGTTTGGGGAACAAGGAGCCAAGAGTGCACAACCAGTTTCCCACCCTGACTTTCTTCTCTGAACTGCAAATTCTCTCAAATGGCTAGTCACTTCTCTCTGCTTGCTCATCCTTACAGAGATTCCAGTATTTATAATCAATTTCTACTAAGACATTGTGTTCAAAACTTTTAGGTCCAAATAAAAGAACTTGCTGTAATATTTCTTTTACTTCTGAGTGATCTAGATGCCTGTACCAAGTAAGGAGTTTGCTGCAATTTGAAGCAGCTGAACAAGTGAATCACAGATTCTTTTCTTTGCTTTTTGTTGTGGCTTCAAGTCAGCTTCATAACTCCTTGTAAAAGAAGACCATAAGCATCAATCTTGACCATCCCCTTCACCCTTTCTTAAGTATATCTCCATCGCCAAACATAAACTTTGACTGGATTAACAATATTCCCCAATCTGGGCAGGCGCCAACATTCTATGTAATACTTGGGAGTCCAGAGTGAAATAAACATTTTTCACCACTATCTTCCCTGAAACCGGCTCTCATCTTCAACCCTGTCATCCTGAGCTTAATAGCACTGATGGGTTTCTGCTAGGGTTCCTTGCACACACGGATTGTCATTCTTTGGTAATGAACAAAGAGCTGAGCTTGCCCTGTCTTCATTCCATCTTCTCTTATGTGAAATCTTACAGAAATTCTCTGATGAGCACATGAACAAAATCTTTTTCTGGTTTCCATAAAATGTTTTCTTTTACACTTCTGGAACATTTCAATCACAATTTGTAAGAAATATAATGTGAGTTCAGTATGTCTACTCAAATCACACTCTTGGACCAGTAATCAAGCATTAGAACTGAAAAGCTCACTTCCTGATAAAAAGTTTGAACCTGGAGTGTGAGAAAGTCCTAGGGGCTGATTGCAGTGCCAGCTGGGCTGTAGGTAGCTTCCTGGGCACAGAAAGCTACAGTCCAAGATTAAAGCAGGAAGAAATAACACCAAATTCTCAGAAAACTAAAACTGTTTCTTATCTTCTAATATTCAAAATTCCTGTGCTCTGTTAAAGTTCTCTCAAAGACATCAAGATAATATTGATTTTCTATGTTTTTTAAGTTCCTCATATTTTAATGTATTCAGTTGTTTTTTGGAAGAAGGCAAGGAAGGAAAAAGGAAGGAAGGGGGAGAAGAAGGAATAGGGAAGAAAGAAATATCCTGATGGTTTCTTGTCCTAAGGACTTGATCAAAGTTTATTATAATAGGATGTAAAAGAGAATTTTCTTTTGGTCTAAGAACTGGTCCTTGGGGCCCAAAGCTGGGAGAAAGAGGTGTTTAAGTGTTTCACATTACAAACAGCACCTAGCAGATATCTTCTTTGGGCCTCAATAAGAAGTAGCAAAACTCTTCCTACTATACATAACACTCCTTCTCCTACTACCCAACCTACATGCTAATAGGGTGCCCACCAGGCAGGAAAATGTAGGCAGTGCAGTCATAGCTGATGGGTGGCTGAGGTGGATGATGGGGGCTGAACGTGATTGAGCCCTCTCATGTGAAGGACCCCAAAGAATCCACACATGTCCCTGAGAGTGCTGACACCTGGAGGCATGCCTCTGATGTGAGCCAGAGAAGCAGCAAAGCAACGGAGGAAGCAAAGAATCGCTACCCCATCGCATCCTCTCTCCCAGCCTCCAAAACAAGAAGCACTAGATCTCGCAGGAAGAGGAAGGGAGGTATCCTAGGACTAGAGAAGCCCCATATGAGGCCCCCGAGTTGCAGGTCTAGCAGTGGAAAGTCATGTACTGGATGGGAGATTGCAGTATTAAACTGGACCAGACCAAAGTTTCCATGACTGTAGCTGCCTTCCCACCATGTCATCGAGAGATGGTCATCCAGAAGAGGCGGGAGATCGGGCACGCAAGAGTTAGGAGCGGTGACAGAGAGGAAAATGTGTTTCTGGCTTCCTCCTCACCATGGTCAGTCTCCTCAATAAACAGGCTATAGAAACATAAAAATAACATATACTGCTGCTGGGTTTGTGAAAAGTCTAATGGACCTAGTAGTTACTTAAATCATCGCATCTGTTTCCATAGAGGCATCATTTCTACCTATGTATTTTCTAACTCACCAGATCTGTGGTTTTTCAAGTGCTGTGATGCCAGATTAAACAATATGATTCTTTCAAAGCTTGTTCTTATCATCTTCCTTTAAAAATAGCTGGTAAAGAGGTAAACAGCTCCAACTACCACATCACATGCTTAACGTAACTATGGATTAAAGAATTGGCCTTTTTTGGAGAAAAGAAAATAGTGGAGCAAAAGCAAAGAATATATCTAATCTATCTCTAAACTATTTTTTATGCTTCGTTATAGCACCTCAGTATTCTGAAGTTTAATCATAGAACCTGTCAGCTTTGTATACTTTGTGGCAAAGTGATTGAGAAGTGACACAACTTGATAGGAACTTATATGGTACTTGGGTTAGCTGCTTTATTTCTATTTCTGCTTTATTGACTATGCCAAAGCCTTTGACTGTGTGGATCACAATCAACTGTGGAAAATTCTGAAAGAGATGGGAATACCAGACCACCTGACCTGCCTCTTGAGAAACCTATATGCAGGTCAGGAAGCAACACTTAGAACTGGACATGGAACAACAGACTGGTTCCAAATAGGAAAAGGAGTACATCAAGGCTGTATATTGTCACCCTGCTTATTTAACTTCTATGCAGAGTACATCATGAGAAACGCTGGACTAGAAGAAACACAAGCTGGAATCAAGATTGCCAGGAGAAATATCAATCACCTCAGATATGCAGATGACACCACACTTATGGAAAAAAGTGAAGAGGAACTAAAAAGCCACTTGATGAAATTGAAAGAGGAGAGTGAAAAAGTTGGCTTAAAGCTCAACATTCAGAAAATGAAGATCATGGCATCTGGTCCCATCACTTCATGGTAAATAGATGGGGAAATAGTGGAAACAGTGTCAGACTTTATTTTCTGGGGCTCCAAAATCATGGCCAATGGTGATTGCAGCCATGAAATAAAAGATGCTTACTCCTTGGAAGGAAAGTTATGACCAACTTAAATAGCATATTCAAAAGCAGAGACGTTACTTTGCCAACAAAGATCCATCTAGTGAAGGCTATGGTTTTTCCTGTGGTCATGTATGGATGTGAGAGTTGGACTGTGAAGAAAGCTGAGCACAGAAGGACTGATGCTTTTGAAGTGTGTTGTTGGAGAAGACCCTTGAGAGTCCCTTGGACTGCAAGGAGATCCAACCAGTCCATCCTAAAGGAGATCAGTCCTGGGTGTTCATTGGAAGGACTGATGCTGAAGCTGAACCTCCAATACTTTGGCCACCTGATGCAAAGAGTTGACTCACTGGAAAAGACCCTGATGCTGAGAGGGATTGGGGGCAGGAGGAGAAGGGGACGACAGAGGATGAGATGGCTGGATGGCATCACCTACTCAATGCACATGAGTTTGAGTGGACTCCGGGAGTTAGTGATGGACAGGGAGGCCTGGCATGCTGTGATTCATGAGGTCACAAAGAGTTAGACACGACTGAGTGACTGAACTGAACTGAACTGGGCTTAGCTTGCCTGATAGACTGTTAAAAATTAATGTTTTTTTAATATATTAATTAACTAATTAATTTAACCATACACTGGATTTCCAAGACTTAATACAAAAAAGAATGTAAAATATATCATTAATGACATTTATATTGATTACATGTTGAAATCATATTTGAGATATATTGGATTACATAAAATATTAAAATTAATTTCATACAAAAGAATGGTTTTAACTCATTGCCTCAGTTTCCTCATATGAATACTGAGACTAGTAGTGGTATTTATACCAAATGACAGAGTAGTAATGAATTAAGGCACTTAAAGTGCTTAGAACAGTGCCTGGCACAGAGTAAAAACACAATATTAAAAAAATTTTTTAGTATCATTGTGGTTATTAAAACATACAGGCAAATCTCCAAGCCTGTTTGAGATTGTTTTTGTCTCCCCTCATTTCTGGGATTCCAGAACCAGTTTGAGACTGGAGCCACACATGGCAGGAGTTACAATAAAAGGAGGCAGACATATTTCTTATCATGAGTCCATAGTCTATTGAATAGGACTGTTGCTGCTGCTAAGTCACCTCAGTCGTGTCTGACTCTGTGCGACCCCCAGCAGCCCACCAGGCTCCCCTGTTCCTGGGATTCTCCAGGCAAGAACACTAGAGTGGGTTGCCATTTCCTTCTCCAATGTATGAAAGTGAAAATTGAAAGTGAAGTCGCTCAGTCATGTCTGACTCTTAGCGACCCCATGGACTGCAGCCTACCAGGCTCTTCCGTTCATGGAATTTTCCAGGCAAGAGTACTGGAGTGGGGTGCCATTGCCTTCTCCATTGAATAGGACTATTGCCCCTTAATTTGCTTTGCCCCTGGGCATTGCATGTAGCAGAGTCCACGTACAGACGGGCCCCAGGAAAATGGTTATAAGAATGAGGAGAAAGAGGGTATAAACCTCATGAACATACCCACCTATGAAGCTCTACTCTTATCCTAATATGGAATCAAGTTCAAATTCATTTACCTACGGCAGAATGTTGTTAGCCATGACTCCTTCACAGGAAGACACTGTATCTCCTTTGCTAGTGTCTGGCCCTCAGTAAATATTTGTGAAATAAATGAATCTGTTAACTTCTCAAAGTCCTGGTGCTATAGGCTGGAATACATTACAGCTGAAAAAGACCAAGGCTTCAGTTGGCATAAGGCTTCGCTAGTCTTAAGACAAGTAAAGGAGAGAGAGATTTGCTCAAGGGGCCTCCCCGATGGCTCAGCGATTAAGAACCTGCCTGTAATGTAGGAGATGCAAGAGACTCAGGTTCAATCTCTGGGTCAGGAAGATCCCCTGGAGGAGAAAATGGCAACCAACTCCAGTATTCTTGCCTGAAAAATCCCATGGACAGAGGAGCCTGATTTTGACTCACGTCTGCTTTGAGTGGTGTGATCTGTGTGTGTGTGTGTGTGTGTGTGTATCCCATCTGTATCAAGGTTTTATTTTATGTCTCATCCTTATAGATCCAAGGGCAACTACACATCCCTAAACAAAAATGCAAGTCCATTCACTATTCAAAGGGGATTTTGCTTTCTGTTTGCTTATGGCATTTAAACATGCACACAGAATTCAAGCCAAAGTAATTCAAAGCGAGAAGAGATGCAGAAACAGAACAGGGGAGCAGAAAAAAAAAGCTAGATTTGAGGCATTCATGGTAAGTCATGATGCAAATAATGTTCAGAAACGTGGTGCTCAGAGTTAATCCTTCATGCGGAGGCACCCACGCTATAATCCCATGACTAAACCTTTTATACGTTTCAAATTTTCATTGCGTTCTGCACATGTTTTTAGGAAGAATTAAAAATGCACCAAGCCTCCTCAAAACAGGCTTGCATGAATGCCGAAGTGAGGGAGCAGCTGGTGTAGGGTGATCCCGGCATGACACCCCAACGGTCACACTGCGCCAGGGCAGTGAAAGCAATGCTCTTACAACGGGCTCCAGCCCCAGCACGGGGGCATGGATGGAGCTGCTCATGTCCATGCTCTAGCATTTGTTCTCATTTGATGAGCATCTGACTCCTGGTGGGAAACTTCGGAGATAGGCACCTGTTAGGAGGTATCCTCTCCTAACTTCTCTCCTGTCAGTTCTCCTTTTCATTTTCTTGCTTGTTACAGCAAGGGTATTTTTTATGACAACAGAATATTTTACTCTGTGGGAAATCTGTTCCTTCTGCGTCTGCCCCCACCGGATGTTCTTATCTGCTTCTTGCGAGGGCACAGGCAATTATAGAGCAATACATCTTCACCCACATAATTTCAGGCAAATATTGTAAAAGGAGTGCAGATGGCACTGGAGAAAAACCTTCTGTCGCTTCTATCTCTTTAGTTTAAAGGAAGAGATCACAATTTCTTTTTCAGTAAACACCCTAACAGTTCATTCATTTATTCAGTGAGCCAACAAATGTTTATTCAGTGTCTACTTGATGCTGTGTGCGTGGGCCATACATCTGATAATTAGCACCAACACACCAACCATCCTCCATGGGAGTTTTTTCGTATGCCCACACAGCACCCACCTGGCTGCTCTTTGGCCCTCTCTCATTTTCCCCTTCCTTCTCATCTCTCCCCCTTTTCTTGTTTGTCTCAAGCAGAAAACTAGAATCATCTTATTGCTACTTAAGTTCAAGCCATACCCTTTGGGTCTGATCTTCTACTCCACTCATTCACTCATTCAACCAAGGTTTACTGAGTGTTCATCATCAAAACAGTAATAAAAACAATTTACCCTTATGTAATCCTTTGTGTTCTTTATATATATATATATATATTATCTCATTTAATCTTTGCAATAATCCTATAAGGAAGATATTGCTGTAATCCCCATTTTCAAATGAGGATGTTGAAGCAGAATAAAGTAATGTGCCATGCTTCTGTATAAAAGTAACAGAAAGCCCAACGTACAGTGACTGAGACAAAGAGACATTTGTTTCTCTCCTAGAACAATAAGCTGGGAAGCCATTTGACCCTAGGGTTGGTTCTCTGGCTCAGCAACGTCAGGGCTCGAACTTCTGAGAACCGCCTGACCTTTTTCCTCACGTACGCACAATGGCTGCCCTGTATTCGAGCATCGGGTCCACATTTGTGTAAAGAAAATGGGAGAAAGGGCAGTGCTGTCTGCTTCTGTCCCTCCAGCAGGGAGTCAAAGGCTTTCCAGGACCCCTCACTGCTTTTCTACTCACCTCTCATTGGCCAAGCCTGTGTCATGTGGCCACCTCTAGCAGCAAGAGAGAATGCAGAAGTAAAATCCAAGTTTTTTGTTGTTGTTGTTTCCTTTTTGTTTTCAAGCCTCTGTGATGGAAGGCAGCAGGGCAAATGGGACCTTGGAATGTCTGTTAGGTGGCCGGTGGGCAGCATGTATGCCATGGGGAGCACCTGCTTGAAGCAGCGCTGGAAGGAGGAGTCCTGTGCTCCAGGGCATGCAACTCTCACCGTCATGGTCTACTGCACATTGGGGTGCTAGTTAGTCCCCCCTCATGGAGCCAGGACACAAAGAAGCACACAAGTAAGTTTAAATGGCACATCCCTATATGTGCTAAGAGAGAGAATAGTGGGTTTTTCAAAGTATTAAAAACAGCTAACACTCTCTCATTGTCTTCACCGACCCTGAGAGGTCCAGCAGGCTCTCTTGGGAGGTGTCGCTCTTTATAGAGAAGTCCCTCGCCTTGACTTCTCTGAGGTCCTACCCTTCCCTTTCTCTGCACTCCATCTTATCTACTGTTGTTGCTTTATTGCTGTTATCCATGCACATGTTTTTCTGCCCAAGTTTTAGCTTCATCTTTTATTCTCCCTCTGTTCTTTTTCTCTTCTTTTACTCCCGTGTTTCTTAGCATTTTACTGGATACTCCAATAAGAAGAGGACCTGGGCTTTATTCTTGTGAACTGAAATTGTTCTTGTTTTAGCTTCTAAGGAATTTGGAAGAGATGATCACTCTTGTAAAAATCACAGTTTGAAATCTCAGTCATCACAGAGCATCCAGCTAACCTCCATACTGTAAGGAGAAGAGAATTAGATGGCGGTTATTAGTAGACTAGGAGAGCTGCAGTTTCAGCTACCACAAATTTCTTCTGATGGCACTCAGCTCCAGCCGTGCAGCCTTGGGTGAGGCCATCGTGTCCACGTGCCCTTCACACATGGTACCTGACTGAAAAGTACCGACCTCGTCGCAAAGAGCCCACCCACATGTTCAAATAGCATCAACTTTCCCATTTTCCTTAGATCCTGGTGTTATTTTGATACATAAAAAAAAATCATGATATACAATTAACCTTCGACTCAACATCAGAATTTACTAAAATTTGGCCTTCTGTGACCTTATTTCTCTGAACCATCATCCCAAATTCCAATATGAAACATCTGCCACCGCCACGGAGAGCCAGAGCCCAGCTGGCACGGTCATGGGGTACAGAATGGGCAGACACACTGTAACCATGTGAGCTGCTCTGCTCCAGAAACGAAACTGAGTATAAATCGCAGTTTGTGTACCCACAGATGTATATAAAGGTCAGGCTGCTGGTGTAACCCCTTGGCTTGTCTCGGCAGAGTTCCCTGCTCTTGTTCAGTGAAAGGATGAGTGTGCCGTGAACGCAGATGGGGTTGCACAGTTTACCCCGTTTGCCAGCTTTCAGGGAAAATGCAAAGCTCCAGGTGCGCTGTGTATCCCAGGAGCCAAATGCTTAACATGGGCTGTGATCCTAAGTGCAGTGCTGTGCTGGCTGCTGAGGTTTAGGTGGGCAAGGGACTTCAAGTACTCAGGGACAGTTTTGTCTAATGAAGATTAACAGTTACTATTTCGGTTATAAGCCACAAAGAGATCATAACCGCTGATTTCACTTGAGGGCTTATCTCAGCAAGTACAGTTTCGCGGTACTGAAGCATACGAGTAGTGCAGTAAATGGAAACTCCACTAGATGGTGGTGGTGTTCTTCTAACCAGAAGCAAGCCTCGTCGAGGCCTTGACTCCATCACTTTTCTATTCCAAAGGTAAAGCAAACTAGGACCGTGAAAATACTTTGTTGTTGCTACTTTGTATTCATTCTAGATTATATGTAAATAGATTATTTGTAGCGGTTGATCAAAGACTAAGCTTCTCTAGAGGGTTGAGGATTTTTTCTTTTTTTACATAGATATATAGATTTTAATCTTTTATACATTTATATTTCATAGGTTTTACATGCAATATCTCTTTTAGCATATTGTAATCTTTTAACCTTATTTTTATGTATGCTAGAACTTATTCGCTTAATACCTATGCTCTCAGGACATACATGCTACTATTTTCTAACCACTCCTGGGGCAATCTCTCACATAAGGGCCCAGGCTCCCAGGACGGAATGCAATTGTCTTATGTGCAGCTTCCCGTCAAACTCAAAGTGATACACTTTGCAGTGATTGTTTTCACTTTTGTTTTCCATACTCTTACTTAAATATGATCTAGGTTCACAAGTTCCTCTTAGAAGTCTTATTAGAAAATCTTGCCTTATGTTTTCAGAAAATAATAATAAGTAACTGCTAAGTCACTTCAGTCGTGTCCGACTCTGTGCGACCCCAGAGATGCAGCCCACCAGGCTCCCCTGTCCCTGGGATTCTCCAGGCAAGAGTACTGGAGTGGGTTGCCATTTCCTTCTCCAGTGCATGAAAGTGAAAAGTGAAAGTGAAGTTGCTCAGTCGTGTCTGACTGTTCGAGACCCCATGGACTGCAGCCTACCAGGCTCCTCTGTCCATGGGATTTTCCAGGCAAGAGTACTGGAGTGGGGTGCCATTGCCTTCTCCGAATAATAAGTAAAACTAACTTTGAAAATATACATGTCGGTCTGGTTCCAAAAATCATCTCAAGTTCTTTTTCTTTTAATGAAAATGTAGTTGACTTGTATCAAATTCCCCATCCTCTGTGCAATTTCCCTTTAACTCCTCCAGTTCTACTGTCTTTCTACTTCACAATTAAGGGAGATTTCAAGTGTCTTCCCCCAAAGCAGCCTGGGTAAATTCCCACGGTGCAGACTCCAAGCAGAATTCCCAGAAGGGAAGATGACAGCTGTTCCTTCCCTATCACACTGGAAAAGTGGCACAAGGACAGGTTGCTCATAGAACACCAGACAAATATCCATCCGCCCTTCAGAGGGTTCCAAACACAAAGGCATTGCGTGAACATCATCAGAAAAATTGCTTTTTTCTTTTTTAAGAGAAAAGAAATGTGGCCTAATCTAAAACAAAGGCAAATTCCAAAGAACCCTGAAATGAACCATTGCAACAAAAGAAATTTGGGAAATGACTATCATAATTATATTAATACATTGAAAAGAAATAATTAAAAGATTGAACAAGAGTATATCAATAATTTTCTGAAATGGTAGGAATAATAAACATCAAGTTTTTTCTGTTTGTTGGCTGCTTACTATATGCCGCTTCAGTGTGAAAAACGTCATCAATGGGAAGATTGTAATTTCTAATAATTGATTTTATTTTCATGAAGTTATAATTATTATTTAAGTTAATTCAAACAATGCAGAAATGCATAGAATACAAAGTAAAAGGGTCTCCTTGCCATTTTCTCACTCCCTTTTACCTAACCAATTCCATCCCCATAGAAAGAGGTAACTTCTGTTAAAAATAGTTTGGTACACATCCTTCTGGTAATTTTAAATCGCTATTGGCATATGGTGATATGTGGAACATTTCTGGTATATTGATGGCTATATTTTGGGGTGAAATTTTACCATGATTTTAGTATGATTCTTGTTAAAAATAATATAAATATATTATGTATATTGTTCTAGTCCTTATATTTACATACAATTATTTTACCAAGGAATATGCTATTATTGTATTCATTTCTCCAATGTACATTCCTGTTTTAAGAAAAATTCATTAACTTAAAACAGCTGCACATAATTAATATATACAACTTGATGAGTTTGAAAATGAGTCTACACCCTTAAAACTATCACCACCAACAGGTTTATCTATGCCATAAACCTATTAATGATGTCTAAAAGTGGGGCTTCCCTGGTGGTGCAGAGGTTAAAGCATCTGCCTGAAATGTGGGAGACCTGGGTTCAATCCCTGGGTTGGGAAGATCCCCTGGAGAAGGAAATGGCAACCCACTCCAGTATTCTTGCCTGGAGAATCCCATGGATGGAGGAGCTTGGTGGGCTACAGTCCACAGGTCGCAAAGAGTCAGACACGACTGAGCGACTTCACTTTCAAAAGTGATGCATTATTGCACATGATATTGCTTTTATTATTATATTATTAATAATACATTATTGTTTATTATGTATTATATTATTATTTGCTATTTTGTGAAAAGAACATGTTATATGAGATCTACTGTCTTAGCAAATTTTTAAATACACAATACAGTAGTAACTATAGGCATCATGCTATACGATAGATCTTTAAGATTTATTAATTTTGTATAACTGAAACTTCGTACCTTTCATAAATACCCCTCCCCCAGCCCTTGGAAATCACTCTGCTTCTGTGAGTTTAACTATTTTAGATTCATCATGTAAGGGACATCTTGTAGTATCTTTTCTTGTGTGTCTAGCTTTTTGCACTTAGCCTAATGTCTTCCAGATTCACTCGTGTTGTTGTAAATGCAGAATTTCCTTATTTTTTTCTTGGCTATATAATGTTCTGTTGTGGGCTTCCCAGGTGGTTCAGAGGTAAAGAACCCACCTGCCAATGCAGGAGACGTGAGTTCATGATCCCTGGGTTGGAAGATCCCCTGGAGAAGGAAGTGGTAACCCATTCCAGTATCCTTGCCTGGGAAAGTCCATGGAAGAGGAACCTGGCAGGCCATGGGTTCTCAAAGAGTCAGTCACGACTTAGCAACTAAGCGGCAGCAACAATATTTTATGATATATACACCACATTTCCTCTTACCATTCATCAACTGATAGTCATTTAGGTTGCTTCTGTGTCCTGGTTATTGTGAATAATGCTGCAGCTAACATGAAAGTGTTAATATCTCTTCTAACCCTGTTTTCATTTCCTTTGGATATGTATCCAGGAGGAGGGTTGCCGGACATACGGTAGTTCTATTTTCAGTTTTTTGAGAAACTTTCATACTTTTCTTGTGGCTGTACCAGTTGACATCCTCGCCAACTGTATATAAGTATACCCCTTTATCCACATACCCTTACCAACATTTGTTTTTTTCTTAAATAAAAGCCATCCTAATGGGTATGTGGTTTTGATTTGCATTTCCCTGATGATTAAGAATGTTGAGATTTTTTCATACACCTGCTGCCCATTTGTATATATAAATATTCTCTAGTCAGTAAATCTATAACCTTATTAAAGTTATGACCAAAGTAACCCATTCTTAAGGTGATGTGATAGTCAAACAAGTACTGCCCAGCAACCAGACAGTAATTCTGAAATATCACAAGATTTTTACTTTAGTTATCAAACACTTTGAAGAGTGTTTATTACTCATGCAATACTTCTTAACATTCCTTTTCTGAACAATTTGAGAGGAACCTTCTTGAAGAGCTGAGGAGGGAAGAAAACTAAGTAAGCAGTTGCAGTTCAGTTCAGTCACTCAGTCATGTCCAACTCTTTTCGACCCCATGAATTGCAGCACTCCAGGCCTCCCTGTCCATCACTAACTCCTGGGTTCACTCAGACTCATGTCCATCAAGTCGGTGATGCCATCCAGCCATCTCATCCTCTGTCGTCCCCTTCTCCTCCTGCCCCTAATCCCTCCCAGCATCAGGGTCTTTTCCAATGAGTCAACTCTTTGCCTGAGGTGGCCAAAGTATTGGAGTTTCAGCTTCAGCATCATTCCTTCCAAAGAAATCCCAGGGCTGATCTCCTTCAGAATGGACTGGTTGGATCTCCTTGCAGTCCAAGGGACTCTCAAGAGTCTTCTCCAACACCACACTTCAAGAGCATCAATTCTTCGGCGCTCAGCCTTCTTCACAGTCCAACTCTCACATCCATACATGACCACTGGAAAAACCATAGCCTTGACTAGACAGACCTTTGTTGGCAGAGTAATGTCTCTGCTTTTGAATATAGGTTGGTCATAAATTTTCTTCCAAGGACTAAGCATCTTTTAATTTCATGGCTGCAGTCACCATCTGCAGTGATTTTGGAGCCCAAAAAAATAAAGTCTGACACTGTTTCTACTGTTTCCCCATCTATTTCCCACAAAGTGATGGGAACAGGTGCCATGATCTTCATTTTCTGAATGTTGAGCTTTAAGCCAGCCTTTTACTCTCCTCTTTCACTTTCATCAAGAGGCTTTTTAGTTCCTCTTCACTTTCTGCCATAAGGGTGGTGTCATCTGCATATCTGAGGTGATTGATATTCCTCCTGGCAATCTTGATTCCAGCTTGTGCTCTTCCAGTCCAGTGTTTCTCATGATGTACTCTGCATATAAGTTAAATAAGCAGGGTGACAATATACAGCCTTGATGTACTCCTTTTCCTATTTGGAACCCGTCTGTTGTTCCATGTCCAGTTCTAACTGTTGCTTCCTGACCTGCATATAGGTTTCTCAAGAGGCAGGCAAGGTGGTCTGGTATTCCTATCTCTTTCAGAATTTTCCACCGTTTATTGTGATTCACACAGTCAAAGGCTTTGGCATAGTCAATAAAGCAGAAATAGATGTTTTTCTGGAACTCTCTTGCTTTTTCCATGATCCAGCAGATGTTGGCAATTTGATCTCTGATTCCTCTGCCTTTCTAAAACCAGCTTGAACATCTGGAAGTTCACGGTTCACGTACTGCTGAAGCCTGGCTTGGAGGATTTTGAACATTACTTTACTAGCATGTGAGATGAGTGCAATTGTGCAGTAGTTTGAGCATTCTTTGGCTTTGCCTTTCTTTGGAAGTGGAATGAAAACTGACCTTTTCCAGTCCTGTGGCCACTGCTGAGTTTTCCAAATGTGCTGGCATATTGAGTGCAGCACTTTCACGCATCATCTTTCAGGATTTGAAAGAGCTCCACTGGAATTCCATCACCTCCACTACCTTTGTTCGTAGTGATGCTTCCTAAGGCCCACTTGGCTTCACATTCCAGGATGTCTGGCTCTAGGTGAGTGATCGTACTATCGTGATTACCTTGGTCTTGAAGATTTTTTTGTACAGTTCTTCTGAGTATTCTTGCCACCTCTTCTTAATATCTTCTGCTTCTGTTAGGTCCATACCATTTCTGTCCTTTATTGAGCCCATCTTTGCATGAAATGTTCTCTTGGTATCTNAACATTTACTTTGTCAAGTGGAACAAGTTAGTGATAGTTATATTTTTCCAAAAGTTGATTTGTTAGACTTTCTAGAATTATAATGCTTGTGATGTTTCTACACTGTGAGATGCTATCACTTTCCTTTCTGTTTAAGATATCAGTTATTCAGGCCATCAAAGCTCCCTTATCCCCATTTCTTGACATCCCGACAGTTATGGGAGAAAGAGAAGCAATGGGTGATTTGATTCTTATTCATTTAAAATTTAACACAGCTGTTTTTCTGAAGAGAAAAATCTTTTCCCTGTTAGTAAATTCTAAAAGGGATTTGTTGCAAATAGGCTGTTATCTGTTTAGCTGATAAATGCCTTTACATACTGTTTTATGGTGGAGGGGGGGACCCAGAAACCTTAATAATGTGACTGTTTATTTTCTTGATTTTTAGCAAAAGCTGATGTATTTCTTTGGGAGGCAAAGTTAATGAAATGAAGTACCTGCAAGTTTACTTAAAAAGGCAGTATTTAGAATACTAGAGGAGTGTATAGCTAGCATGTTTTAGGCTATGTTTTTTAAGTTTTCTGTGATGAAAGGCCAGTTATGTGGGTTAAAAAAGTTTTTTTTTAATTCATTGTTTGCTAATACTTTTCTCAAGTATAAGAAAAATGAGTTATTAGAAAAATTAAATAAAAGAAAAACATGGAAAAAAACAAGGACTCTTTTTTTAAAATTATTATTTTTAACTAACAAAATTACTGTCAGATTGCTTTGGAACTTTGTAAATAAATGCTTATTCTAAATTTCCTTTCTCCTAGAGAACCACAAGCTGAGTAGCACTGCTGTAGACTTGTGGTTCCCATGGATTTAGTATCACATTAGAACTTGTTAGAAATGTAAGTTGTCTGGTTCTATCCCAGACCTACTGAATCAGGAAATTCTGGTAGTTTTGCTCAGCAGTCTGTTTCAACACAAGACCAGCAGGTGATTCTGCAGCACACTGAAGTCTGAGAGCCGCAGCTGTGGCCTTCTTCCTAAAATGCTGATTATCTGGGCTTTCTTAGGAGGAACTGGAGAGAGTGCCAGCTGTAAATAAAAGAATGAAATATAGGGTTGGTTACAAAATTAAATAGGTCGTGGATTCTTAAAAAATAACACATGTAATTAAAGATAGAAAGGTTTGATGTGCTAAGTGAATAAAGAAGATTCTGATGTTTTGATACCAGGATTATGGACCATGTAATTAAAACTATTTTGATAGAGTTGTAAAGTTTGACATTGGTCTCACCTAGATAAAGATTTCATCAGTCAAAACTTCCTAATTGTAAGACCTCAGGGTTGCATAGCAACTGATTCAAACAGCTCTGAGTTTGATGTTTGGCAGGACTTTTTAGTATATATTCATAGGAATTAGCTCGTTGTTATATTTCAGTGTTTGAAATGGGGTCTTTGTCTTTTTTTTTTATGTGATCTTTTTTTTTCTTTAATTAATTTTTATTTTTTAGTTTGTTGCTTTACAATACTGTATTCGTTTTGCTATACATTGACATGAATCAGCCATGAGTGTACATGAACTCCCAATCCCAACCCCCACCTCCCCCCTCNTAAATATAAAGGAAATGCCATACTAAAAAGATGAGACATGAGTTGGGCCCTGAGAAATGAGAAGGATCTAAAGAAATAGACTGAAGAAAGGAGGAAATAAACTAAGTACCAAAGCAAGGCAATGGAAGATACATTCCAAGACAGTGAGCACGAGTTTTCCTGGAGCAAAGAATTACTATGGGGGAGTGTTGGATAATGCAGATGGGACCATCAGTTAGGTTAGATTGTGGGAGGCTTGGTATGCCAGGCTAAAGAAGGATTTGATCCTATAATCAAATAGACACCAGTGGAATTTGGAGATAGGGGAGAGAAGGGGAGAAGAAACATCTTTCAATTTGTATTTTAGGAACACTAAACAGGCACTGTCAAAGAATGCTCCAACTACCACACAATTGTACCCATCTCACCTAATGGCACCCCACTCCAGTACTCTTGCCTGGAAACTCCCATGGACGGAGGTGCCTGGTGGCCTGTAGTCCATGGGGTCACCAGGAGTCGGACATGACTGAGCAACTTCACGTTCACTTTTCACTTTCATGCATTGGAGAAGGAAATGGCAACCCACTCCAGCATTCTTGTCTGGAGAATTCCAGAAACGGGGGAGCCTGGTGGGCTGCAGTCTGTGGTATTGCACAGAGTCAGACACAACTGAAGTGACTTAGCAGCAGCAGCAGTAGCACATGCTAGTAAAGTAATGCTCAAAATTCTCCAAGCCAGGCTTCAGCAGTACGTGAACCGTGACTTCCAGATGTTCAAGCTGGATTTAGAAAAGGCAGAGGAACCAGAGACCAAATTGCCAACATCTGCTGGATCATGGAAAAAGCAAGAGAGTTCCAGGATAACACCTATTTCTGCTTTACTGACTATGCCAAAGCCTTTGACTGTGTGGATCACAATCAACTGTGGAAAATTCTGAAAGAGATGGGAATACCAGACCACCTGACCTGCCTCTTGAGAAACCTATATGCAGGTCAGGAAGCCACAGTTAGAACTGGACATGGAACAACAGACTGGTTCCAAATAGGAAAAGGAGTAGGTCAAGGCTGTATATTGTCACCCTGCTTATTTAACTTCTATGCAGAGTACATCATGAGAAATGCTGGGCTGGAGGAAGCACAAGCTGGAATCAAGATTGCCAGGAGAAATGTCAATCACCTCAGATATGCAGATGACACCATCCTTATGGCAGAAAGCGAAGAGGAACTAAAAAACCTCTTGATGAAAGTGAAAGAGGAGAGTGAAAAAGTTGGCTTAAAGCTCAACATTCAGAAAGATCATGGCATCTGGTCCCATCACTTCACAGGAAATAGACGGGGAAACAGTGGAGACTGTCAGACTTTATTTTTTTGTGCTCCAAAATCACTGCAGATGGTGATTGCAGTCATGAAATTAGAAGATGCTTACTCCTTGGAAGGAAATTTATGACCACCCTAGATAGCATATTAAAAAGCAGAGATATTACTTTGCCAACAAAGGTCTGTCTAGTGAAGACTATGGTTTTTCCAGTGGTCATGTATGGCTGTGAGAGTTGGACTGTGAAGAAACCTGAGCGCCAAAGAATTGATGCTTTTGAACTATGGTGTTGGAGAAGACTTTTGAGAGTCCATTGGACTGCAAGGAGATCCAACCAGTCCATCCTGAAGGAGACCAGTCCTGGGTGTTCATTGGAAGGATTGATGCTGAGGCTGAAAGTCCAATACTTGGCCACCTCATGTGAAGAGTTAACTGATCAGAAAAGACCCTGATGCTCAGAGGGATTGGGGCAGGAGAAGAAGGGGATGACAGAGGATGAGATGGCTAGATGGCATCACCAACTCGATGGATGTGAGTCTGAGTGAACTCCGGGAGTTGGTGATGGACAGGGCAGCCTGGCGTGCTGCGATTCATGGGGTTTCAAAGAGTCAGACATGACTGACAAACTGAACTGAACTGAACTGAATCAGGCAAATATTATTACAATGATTTAAGGATGAAGCAGAAGAGGTCCTGAATTGGAAAGTGGTGATGGAAATGGGGGGGAGGGATGTATGTGAAATAAAGGATTCTAAGGAAAGTTTCAATACTTGTCAAAAGCCTTTAGATCCTCCCCTGGAGGAGGGGATGGCAACCCATTCCAGGATTCTTCCCTGGAGAATCCCATGGACAGTGGAGCCTGGTGGGCAACAGTCCATGGGGTCGAAAAGAGTCAGACATGACTGAGCGACTGAGCACGCACGCATTAGATTCTCAAGTAGACAGAGTAGACATTTTGAAAGAAGACTTAAAAAGACATAGTGGATAAACTGTGAAGAATGAAGAAGTTAAAGACGACAATGATTTTGAAGTTAGACAAGTAGAATAGTGATGGGAAAACTATAGATCAAGAAAGGGGTAGGTTTGGCCAGAGAGAAGATGATAAGTTTGGATTTAATATCAGGGATATAAAGAACTGCAGAACTCCAAGCAGAAACTTCTGGCAAACCATAAGAAGTGAGAGGTAGAGATCAGGGGAGGGGTCATCACTCCAAGCAAAGACACTAGAAAAGTCAGCAGATTGGTGCTGATTAAAACCTTGAGACAAGGGTAGGTCCGTAAAGGAGATAGTGGAGAAGGCCAAAAGCAGAGGGCCAAGGACTGGACTTACAGGCATATCCTTGTTTAGAGAGCAAAATGAGCCAACAATGTTAAAACAGACTGGTGAAAGGAGAAAACTCCAAATAGTCCATTATCTGTAGTATCTACACTGAACCAAATTTCATGACCCATCAGTTCAGTTCAGTTCAGTTCAGTCACTCAGCCATGTCCGCTCTTTGCGACGCCATGAATTGCAGCATGCCAGGCCTCCTTGTTCATCATCAACTCCCAGAGTTCACTCAAACTCACATCCATTGAGTTGGTGACGCCATCCAGCCATCTCATCCTCTTTCGTCTCCTCCTCCTCCTGCCCCCAATCCCTCCCAGCATCAGAGTCTTTTCCAATGAGTCAACTCTTCGCATGAGGTAGCCAAAGTACTGGAGTTTCAGCTTCAGCATCATTCCTTCCAAAGAACACCCAGGGCTGATCTCCTTTAGAATGGACTGGTTGGATCTCCTTGCAGTTCAAGGGACTCTCAAGAATCTTCTCCAACACCACAGTTTAAAAGTATCAATTCTTCGGCACTCAGCTTTCTTCACAGTCCAACTCTCACATCCATACATGACCAGTGGAAAAACCATAGCCTTGACTAGACGGACTTTTGTCAGCAAAGTAATATCTCTGCTTTTTAATATGCTGTCTAGGTTGGTCATAACTTTCCTTCCAAGGAGTAAGCATCTTTTAATTTCATGGCTGCAGTCACCATCTGCAGTGATTTTGGAGGCCCCCAAAATAAAGTCTGACACTGTTTCCACTGTTTTGCCATCTATTTCCCATGAAGTGATGGGACCAGATGCCATGATCTTCATTTTCTGAATGTTGAGCTTTAAGGCAACATTTTCACTCTCCTCTTTCACTGTCATCAAGAGGGCTTTTGAGTTCCTCTTCACTTTCTGACATAAGGGTGGTGTCCTCTGCATATCTGAGGTTATTGGTATTTCTCCCAGCAATCTTGATCCCAGCTTGTGCTTCTTCCAGCACAACATTTCTCATGACGTACTCTGCATAGAAGTTAAATAAGCAGGATGACAATATACAGCCTTGACCTATTCCTTTTCCTATTTGGAACCAGTCTGTTGTTCCATGTCCAGTTTTAAGGGTGGCTTCCTGACCTGCATATAGGTTTCTCAAGAGGCAGGTCAGGTGGTCTGGTATTCCCATCTCTTTCAGAATTTTCCACAGTTGATTGTGATCACACAGTCAAAGGCTTTGGCATAGTCAATAAAGCAGAAATATATGTTTTTTTGGAACTCTCTTGCTTTTTTGATAATCCAGCAGATGTTGGCAATTTGGTCTCTGGTTCCTCTGCCTTTTCTAAAACCAGCTTGAACATATGGAAGTTCATGGTTCATGTATTGCTGAAGCCTGGCTTAGAGAATTTGGAACATTACTTTACTAGGGTGTGAGATAAGTGCAATTGTGTGGTAGTTTGAGCATTGTTTGGCATTGCCTTTCTTTGAGAGTGGAATGAAAACTGACCTGTTCCAGTCCTGTGGCCACTGCTGAGTTTTCCAAATGTGCTGGCATATTGAGTGCAGCACTTTCACAGCATCATCTTTCAGGATTTGAAATAGCTCAACTGGAATTCCATTACCTCCACCAGCTTTGTTCGTATTGATGCTTCCTAAGGCCCACTTGACTTCACATTCCAGGATGTCTGGCTCTAGGTGAGTGATCACACCATGGTGATTATCTTGGTCATGAAGATCTTTTTTGTACAGTTCTTCTATATATTCTTGGCACCTCATCTTAATATCTTCCTCTTCTGTTAGTTCCATGCCATTTCTGTCCTTTATCGAGCCTATCTTTGCATGAAATGTTCCCTTGGTATCTCTAATTTTCTTGAAGAGATCTCTAGTCTTTCCCATTCTGTTGTTTTCCTCTATTTCTTTGCATTGATCACTGAAGAAGGCTTTTTTTTCTTTTCTTGCTATTCTTTGAAACTCTGCATTCAGATGCTTATATCTTTCCTTTTCTCCTTTGCTTTTTGCTTCTCTTCTTTTCACAGCTATTTGTAAGGCCTCCCCAGACAGCTGTTTTGCTTTTTTGCATTTCTTTTCCATGGAGACGGTCTTGATCCCTGTCTCCTCTACACTGTCAGGAACCTCCGTCCATAGTTCATCAGGCACTCTATCTATCAGATCTAGTCCCTTAAATCTATTTCTCACTTCCACTGTATAATCATAAGGGATTTGATTTAGGTCATGCCTGAATGTCTAGTGGTTTTCCCTAGTTTCTTCAATTTAAGTCTGACCCATAGCATTGTCTTAATGACTGTGGCAATGTGTGAACACGTTTCCAATCCTTTCTCAGCACAGTCAATGCGACATGTTGCTATGTGTCCTCGAGAGCCCTGGGTTCCAGCCCCACTTTTGTCTTCTGCCTGCTCTGTGGCCTCAAATGACTTTCTTGATCTCTCACCTCAGTGCAATCACTAGTTAAAAGGGGATAAAAATATCATATTACTGCAAGCTTCACATGAAATTATGAAAAAATGAAATTATATACCTAATTCTTAAAGTGTAAATTTTATTGAAGCAAATTCTAATTCATCAAGAATAAATGCAGTGTATAGGCAAGTCTCAAGCTACTCAACCTGACTTAGATTACCTGGGGAAAAGAACAGAATTCTTTTTCTAAATTAAAATAGGTTTTTAAATGTATTTGCCTGATTTTATTAAAGGCTTATAGGTAGGCTCAGTAACATGACTGGCAATACACCAGATACAGAGTTAAAATCAACATGAACCTTGCTATGAAAAGAGTTAGAATCTGCTAAGGAAGAAGAGAAACACAAGTCATGAATAATACAGCAGGAATCAATATGTAACAATAAGAACCAAGTACAATTGATGTTCAGAGAAGAGGAAATTTCTGACTGAGGGCTAGAGAGAAGGAAGGCCTTGAACAAGGGTAATATGTGACAGATGGCGAGGAAAGGGAGGGTGTTCTCTGTAGGCCCAGAGGGAAGAGGGCACAGACAGGGCTTGGGCAACGGCAAGCAGCACAGCTAGTTGGAACATGGAACAATTAGGGGAGCAGCAGGAGATAGGCAGATTGTAAAGGGCACAGATGCCAGGCCAAGGAGTCAGGACTTCGCTCTGTGGACACGAGCATGATGCGGGCAACAAAGGAGTCAGAGAAGCAAAGGAATGCAACCAGAGCTGTCCTTAAGGTGGTTCGGCAAAGGGGTCAGCTTTAGAGAAGAAAATGAAGACAGCAGAAGTTTGGTGACATGATGAATTTTTTCAAGTTTCTCCTTAAAACGAGGGACATAATATTCAGCAGCATTCTACTGCACAGGCATATCCTTCCAAACAAAATTAATTTCAATATAAACATGGACGCTCACCACCCTGTTCTCAGAATCATCCCGTTTCATAATTGAATGTAAAGGAATACAAGCACATAGCACAGTATCCAACTAGAAAAGGCTTTGTGTCGCTTCCTCCCATTCACAGCTCTATTATTCAGATAACTGGCTCCGTTCGAATTGCAAGGTGCGAGGACTTAAAAAGCATCTATCCCTAATACAATCATACCTACTACTCCAGAACATAACCCAACAATAAGAAGCTCGGCGATGACAAGCAAATTCACTTAACCACTTAGAACCTTGGGGCTTCCCAAGTGACTCTGGTTAAAAAAAATTCTGGATCATAAGGCAGTTCTATTTGCAATTTTTAAAGGAATCTCCACACTGTTCTCCATAGTGGCTTTACTAGTTTGCATTCCCACCAACAGTGTAAGAAAGTTCCTTTTTCTCCACACCCTCTCCAGCATTTATTGCTTGTTGACTTTTGGATCGCAGCCATTCTGACTGGTGTGAAATGGTACCTCACTGTGGTTTTGATTTGCATTTCTGCATTATGATCCAGCGATCCCATTGCTCGGCATACACACCAAGGAAACCAGAATTGAAAGAGACACGTCTACCCCAATGTTCATTGAGGCACTGTTTGTAATAGCCAGGACATGGAAGCAACCTAGATGTCCATCAGCAGATGAATGGATAAGAAAGCTGTGGTACATATACACAATGGAGTATTACTCAGCTATTAAAAAGAATACATTTGAATCAGTTCTAATGAGGTGGATGACGCTGGAGCTGATTATACAGAGTGAAGTAAGCCAGAAAGAAAAACACCAATACAGTATACTTACACATAAATATGGAATTTAGAATGATGGTAATGATAAACCTGTACGCAAGACAGCAAAAGAGACACAGATGTATAGAACGGCCTTTTGGACTCTGT
>SJXQ01002840.1:282532-347533 GCA_006408695.1 Aepyceros melampus | reverse complement strand
GGGGAGGGGGGAGGTGGGGGTCGGGATTGGGAGTTCATGTACACTCATGGCTGATTCATGTCGATGTGTAGCAAAACGAATACAGTATTGTAAAGCAAAACAAACTAAAAAATAAAAATTAATTAAAGAAAAAAAAAATCTGCCTGCCAGTGCAGGAGCTGCAAGAGATGCGAGTCGATCCTTGGGTCAGAAAGATCCCCGGAGGAGGAAATGGCAACCCAGTCTAGTATTCTTGCCTGGAGAATCCTAGACAGAGGAGCCTGGCAGGCTGCAGTCCATGGGGGTTGCAAAGAGTCAGACACGATGGAACCGACCTAGCAGCAGGATATACTCAGAACCTCAGCTTCTTCATCCTAAAAAGGTGGGCTTGTGTGAATAACCTCCAAAGTTTCCTCCAACTCTCCCCCTCATTTGTTCTAGTCTATAGATAAACCAACTCTCTCAAGTTATTACAATACAACAAGTGTTGCTGCAGCTGTTTCCTGGGCTGTAACCACAAAAAATTGCCCAGTAAGATTCAGAATAGAGGAGAAAGTATTTAAGAATAAACAGCAGGAGACCTAATCATTACAACCAGGTAGAAAGATACAGAGAAGAGAGATAATGCTAAATTACAGTTGAAGTGCAGGTAGAAATTACAGCAACAAAAGCAATACCAGCATGAGAGGCTGACAGCAGGCTCTACAACGTGAGACAAAATGTCATTTCCAAAGGTTTTTAATAATTGTGCTGCTACTAGAGGATTTGTAATTACAAACAAGAATAATCCTCAGTGTATATCATTTCTAAAGATAGAGGCTATAGTTCTGTTCCAAATGAAGAGCTAAAGGATACCTCACACCGGTTGGTAAGTGGCAGGCGGTAACAACCAGACAATTAGGATGATGCATCAGCAAGATTAGAGTCCGAATATCCCATACACAGATGCTGAGCCCATCAGTGAGGAAGGGACATCACTGTCACATCACAGCCATGGGCTCCAGGTAATGGGAAACCACATCAAACAAAGATAAAGGATGAGGACATTACTGCACAGGGTAGAGCAGTCATCACTTCAGCTTTACCTGAGCAAACTCTCGAAGACAATGGAGGATGATTTTATTTTTTAAAAGCAGCCAAGAAAAAATATTTTTTTTAAGTGGAGGAGATGGTAGATGGAAAATGTAAAACCTTGAATATCAAACCCTCTGTTTGTTTGGTTGGGGTTTTCCATGTTTGCCCTCCCCTGATGTCTCAGATGGTAAACAGTCCACCTGCAATGCAGAAGATGTGAGTTCAATCCCTGGGTCAGGAAGATCCCCTGGAGAAGGGAGTAGCTATCCACTCCAATATTCTTGCTTGGAGAATTCCATGGACACAGGAGCCTGGCAGGCTACAGCCCTTGGTGTCGCTAAGAGCTGGACACGACTGATAGACTAACACTTTCACTTTTTGTGTTTGTAAGATTCACAGCTTATAGATAGATATCAAGCAAAGCAAGAAAATTTAGGAGTGAATGAATTAGATTGCTTTCAGCTGGAGTCATTCTTGATTCCTTTCTTCCTCTCATATTTCACATATATTCTGTCAGGAAATTCTATTGACTCTGCCTCCGAAACATGCAGAATGGAAACGACTTCTTATCACCTTCATCTCACTACCACTCTGTATTAGGACCATGCATGGCCTCCTAAGTGGGCACCCTGCCCTTTTCTTATGCTTCCAAAGTCTATTCCCAACACAGCAGCCAGAGTGAGGGTTTTCATTCCTCGGTTCAGAACCCTTCCATGGCCCCTCTTTTCATTCAGAGGAAAAGCCAGAATCCTTCTCCATTTGCCCAGCAGGCCCACAGAGCTCCCTGTTGATCTCTTTCCCTCTTTACTTCACTCCCACCACACTAGTCTCCTTTCTTCTCTCATGCTCTCAGTGAGGGCCTCTGCATTAGCTGTTATCACTGCCTAGAAATTTCTTTCCCAGATAATCCCACACGCTCACCTCACTTGAGAGGTTACTTACGTGGCTCCTTTTTAATTCCTATCCTTCATCCCACTACTCCTGTCACTTCCTAGTTCCTTCATCTTGCTCTACTGATGACATCCTTTTTTGTTTAATTTTTACTTTATTTTGGAAAATAGTTGATTTACAGTGTTATATTAGTTTCAGGTGTACAGCAAAGTGATTCAGTTATACATATACATATATCCACTATTTTTTAGATTCTTTTCTGGTATAGGTTATGACAGAATATAAAGTAGGCCCTTGTTGTTATCTATTTTATGTATAGTAGTGTATATACATTAATTCCAAACTCCTAATTCATCCCTCCCCCCCAACCTTTCCTCTTTGGTAAGTGTAAGTTTGTTTTCTAAGTCTGTGAACCTGTTTCCATTTTATAAATAAGTTCATTTGTACCAATTTTTATATTCTACATACAAGTGGCATTATATGATATTTGTCTTTCTCTGTCTGACTTATTTCACTTAGCATGATAATCTTAGGTCCATCCATACAGCTGCATATGGCATCATTTCATTCTTTTTTATGGCTGAGTAATATTCCATTGTGTATAAATACCAACATCTTCATTCATCTGTTGGTGGGCATTTAGGTTGCTTTCCTGTCTTGGCTATTGTAAATAGTGCCACAATTTACAGGTAAGTGTATCTTTTTGGATTATGGTTTTTTCTGAATATATGCCCAAGAGTGGGATTGCTGGATCTTATGATAGTTCCATTTTTAGTTTCTTAAAAAACCTCCATACTGTTCTCCACAGTAGTTTTACTCATTTATACCCCCACCAACAGTGTAGGAGGGTTCCCTTCTCTCCATATCCTTGCTAACCCTGGCTATCGGTGGTCTTGCTCTACTGATTACCTTCTAATATACTTCTGAGTTTCCTGATTTATTAAAATATAATTTGCTGTTTTCTCTTTTCATTCTAGAAGGCAGGGACCTTTGTTTTGTTCTCTGACATCACCCAAATGCCTTAAACGGTATCTGACACACAGTAGACATTTGTCATTATTTGTGGAATGAATGAGTAAATAAAACAGAAAACCCAACTAAAATTGGCTTAAACAAAAAGAAAACGCTGTCCCAAGTTCAGAGGAATGTTGGGGGATATGGAGGGAGCTCTGAGTCCCTGTGATTCTTCTAGGTCAGCTACTTCATCAGGCTAATATAAAGATGTTGCAGAAGTTCTAGGACCAATTTGGGGTGGAAGAGGAAAGCTCTTTGAAACTCTGTTAAGAGTGAAGACACTTTAACTTGAAGTCCCATCAGACATCCCTAGTAGATTAGCCCATCTTGAACCAGTTTGTTGCCAGAAGAATGATGTGCAGTGCTTTGTGTCATTGAGAAGAGGGATTTAAAAAGGCACGATGGACTTGGCTAACATTAGTCAAGCTTCACTCCAACCACATGCTCACTTCGTGACAGAGAAGGGGTCAAATAGATGGCAAAGAGGCCCACCCAGTGTCCATTCCTCAAAGTCAGCCAGATAAGACAGACAGGCAAGAAGGGGTTGGGGAAAGGACTTGTTCAAGAAAGAGAAGCTGGGAAACTGAACATTCTGAAAGCATCTCAGTTGGCTTCGCTGGGGCTGATGCTCTGAATTCAGTGGCATATGAGCATTATGATTTATTGGCCTTGCTCAAGAGCATTAGAAGTGTTAACATGGACGGCCCTGAAGCCCTGCTCAAGTGTGACAGCCTCACACCATCCCTGCTGACTCTTATTCACACAGTAAATATATTTAGGAATGAATGCAAAACAGATTTGTTATTGATTCTGGTTTCACTCAAAACCAAATATAACAAATGTTTCATACTCTTACAGTTTGTAGCTGAGGAGAACGTGGCTGGAATACAGAATGCTGCTAGTTCTGTTACTTTTCACTTATTACATTTGTGATGTGAGATAAGATGGGGACATATGGGACATGGAATCAGATATTTCTGCAGTGTTTTACATAAACCACAAAGTAAAGTTTATCACTCCTGCTGATTGCCAGTCGGTGATCATTCTTCCTACAATTGACTAGAGTCTTATCTTTGTTTAGTCTTTTGAAAAAAGCACTTGGGATCAGGAGAAGCTTTATCTAATCAAATTAGAAAAACAAAATTCCTGAGAATGGAGTGATTAAGAAAAGGTTTTAGACACAATTTGTATCCACAATTTCAGGTGAACTGTGGGCAGATTATAACAGGAGCATATCTATTCATTCTGTGACAGGGACTTGGAAATAATTTATGAGGATTTAGAGTCCCACACATAAACTCCCACAGAAGAGATACTGTGGAGAACTTGACTCTTAAAGCCATATAGCAAAAGAAGAACTTGACTGTTTTAACTCTAGAATTATTGCCTTCTGCGGTTTGAGTCCTTGGGTAGTTTTTCTTGTTTCCTTTCCTTTTTTGGGAGGAGTTGGGGTTTGGGAAAGCAGAGATGGGATAGGGTCACAGTTTTTTAAATGACTCATTATATCTCCTAGGTCGTATGTATATATAGTTGGATAGATAGATGTGGTGAGCAGAATAATGCTCCTCAAAACACGTATGTCCTAATCCCTGTGATCTACAAATATGTTAGGTAACGTGGCAAAGATGGGCTTCCCTGGTGGCTCAGACTGTAAAAAATCTGCTTGCAATGCAAGAGATCTGGGTTCGATCTCTAGGTTGGGAAGATCCCCTGGAGAAGGAATGGCTACCCACTCCAGTATTCTTGCCTGGAGACTTCCATGGACACAGGAGCCTGGTGGGCAACAGTCCATGGAGCTGCAAAGAGTCAGACACGACTGAGCGACCAACACTATGGCAAAGATGAATTGAGGTGGCAGGCAAAAATAAGTTTGCCAAACTGTTGGATTATCCTGGTGGGCCCAATATAATCACAAGCGTCCTTAAAGTAGAAGAGCATCAGAAAAGGGAAACAGAGGAACAGCAGCATGAAAACTCAGTCTGACATTGGTTTTGAAGATAACTGGAGTTGAGGATGAGCCAAGGATATCAAGCAGCCCTTAAAGATGGAAAACCAAAGGAAGTGGATTCTTCCCTAGAGCCTCCAGAATGGAATGTGCCTCACTGAAACTTGATCTTTGCCCAGCGAGATGGTGTCAGACTTCGTATCTAGAGAGCTGTAAGATAATAAATTTGTGTTGCTTTAAGTCGTTAACTTTGTCGTAACTTGTTATAGCAGCCATAGAAAACTAATACAGTTATCATTTTATAGAATCACACATTGCAAACAGAAAGGTACTAAAACCACCCGAGTTTGGAATATTCTCAGATGCCTAAGGAAATAGATTAAAGGCTGAACAAGATCCAGCCCAATTGCTTTATCAACACAGAGCACATTTCAGGAATTGAGCTCTGCCGTCTGTGTTTGTGGACACTTTAAGACATAGCTGTGCACTCCTCAATAATCACAAACCAGAAGACAGCTGAACTGAATGTACAATTTTAAGAATGTAAAAGGAAACAAGAATTTTATTTGCTTTTCATACCAAGGCCGATTCTTACTTCTATGATCTCTGTTTGCCTGAATATAAGAAATCTTGTCCTTAAGAGTGTGAAATTTTCTCATTTGAACTCTTCAACTCTTTGGGTGAGATTTTAGTGTTGTTTCTGACATTGACGTTTATATTTAAAGGTAATAACTGATAGTGATCACCATCTATTGGGGTGTTTGGTACATAATCATTCCATCTATTTTGAACAAACACTCACTGTGTGCAACACACTGTGCTAGGCAATGGAGCACAATAGGAAACAAGCTACATTCATTCAGCCCCTGCCTGCTCAGAGTTTAAAGTCTAGGTGGGATACAGAGCCACACGATGGTCATGACAACAGTGTGTGGGAAGTTCTTTAATAGGAGAAGGACACTTTGCTGAGGGGTGCTCACCCTGGACTTGGAAGAAAGGGCTGGATGAAGAGCTGAAGGCAAGGCTTTCTGGAGACAGCAGTCCCTTTTGCACTGTCTTTGTCAGATGACTGGTTTACGTCTGCAGAGCCAGGTATTACTCTTCTGTCTCTTTCTCCTGGTCAGTTTGAAACCCTTGCTCAGGGAGTCATCCTGTTCCTGGCTGAAGAATGGCACCCTGGCCATTCAAAAATATCATGCAAAGAGGAATTCAAAATATATTTCAAAATTATGGCTCAATATGTTTTTTAAACTGCCATCCAGGTAGGCTTTTTATTTTTAAATTTGCTGCACCACAGCTAGCCAAATACCCTTCTGCTAACCTTTCTCTCCATATATCTTACCATCATGTTTTGTTAATTCTAAATGCTGCAGGAAGGGTGACCCCCTTCCAGGGCCTGCAAATGGGCTCTCGTCTCACTCAGAAGTGACTGTCCAAGGAAACACACATGCTGACAAAGCGAGAGACTTTACTGGGAAGGGGGCACCTGGGCAGAGAGCAGGAGGGTAAGGGAACCCAGAAGCACTGCTCTGATTACGTGGCTTGCGTTCTCAGGTTTTATGGAGATGGGATTCATTTCCAGGTTGTCTCTGACCAGTCATTCTCACTCAGGGTCTTTCCTGGTGACACATACATTGCTCAGCCGAAATGGACTCCAGCAAGAAGGATTCTGAGAGGTTGGTAGGACATGTGACATCTCCTTTTGACCTTCCTGAATTCTTCTGGTTAGCTGTGGCTTATTAGTTGCATGCTGCTTACCTACCAGGACTTCCCGTTGTAAATAACTCATGCAAATGATTACTATAGTGCCTGGCCAGGGTGGGCAGTTTCAGTCAGTGTTTCCCCTAACATAAATATAGGAAAAATAATATTTCTTTTTGTAACAATAGAATAATGTGTTTTTGTTTAGAAATTTTGGAAATTACAAAAAAAATATATATATATATATTCGTTATCACAAGCCTACTAACGTAAAGGCATCTTTGGCCTCAGTTTCTTTAATTACATACAATCAATCTTCATTATTTGCAAATTCACCCGCTCACCAAAACTCAACTGTAACTCCCAAATCAATACTCTCAATGCTTTCCAGGTCCTGCACAGACCTTTGCGTGTGCATAGCAGCAAAAATGTTGAGTTATCCATGTCACGCGTTCCCAGATAAGGTTGAACAAGGCCGTGAACTGCTTTCTTTCTTTAGGTCTCACGCTATAAACAAGTGTCATTTTTGCAAACTACTAGGTGCCACTTTTTCGAATTTTTGTGCTGTTTGTTGGTGACCTCATTGTTACAGTGACCCACAAGGATAATGCTGAAGTGCTGTGTTCCTACACGACTGAGCGACTTCACTTTCACTTTTCACTTTCACGCATTGGAGAAGGAAATGGCAACCCACTCCAGTGTTCTTGCCTGGAGAATCTCAGGGATGGCGGAGCCTGATGGGCTGCCGTCATGGGGTCGCATAGAGTCAGACACTACTGAAGTGACTTAGCAGCAGCAGCAGCAGCAGCTGTGTTCCTAAGCACAAGACTGTAGGTGCTTCTGGAGGAAACACATGTGATAGATAAGCTTCATTCAGACATAGGCTATAGTGCTGTTGGCCATGTGGTTGTGGTTGAGTCACTAAGTCGTGTCTGACTCTTGCAACCTCATGGACTATAGCCCGCCAGCCTCCTCTGTCCATAGGCTTCTCCAGGCAAGAATACTGGCGTGGGTTACCATTTCCTTCTCCAGGGGATCTTCACAACCCAAGGATCAAACCCTTGTCTCCTCTGCTGCAGGTGGTCTCCTGCATTGCAGGCAGATTCTTTACCTACTAAGCCAGCAAGGAAGCCCCTGTTGGCCATGAGTTCAGTTATTTACTTTGCCAGGAATCTTTGAAACTATTCTCTTTGAGAGTATTTCTCCAATAAACGTGTACACAGAACTTGAGACAGTTAGAACATCAAGGAACTGAGACATCATGCAAAGCTTCATTGTTTGAGGATTATTAGGGGAGCATCAGTCTGAATCATATCAAGCTGAATTTAAAAGAAACACAATTTGTACTCTTCTAAAAAGTTAGCTAAGTCAGCTAACTAGCCATTGCCACTCGAGGTCCTGTCTGCCAGACTTCCAAGAACAGTTGACTCCTTTGTTTTATAACTACAGTGGGCCCTCATACCCAACAAACCACAATGAATTTGCGATTGTGGGAGCCACAGATACTGGGGGCCAACTGTACTCCACCATTTTATGTGAGGAATTCAATCATCGGAGAATTTGGATATCTCTCTGGGGTCCTGGAACCAATTTCCCATGGATATTGATGGGTGACTGTAGTCCCTCAGTGGTGTGATTTGTAATACATGTTACCAAAGTGCCTGGAAATACTTATTCTCTTAAAAATATTAACTGCAGTGATCTTTGGCACACCATGAAGTTGCCTAGAAAATTCTTTCATAACAGAAAAGAAGTTTCAGCTTGTTATAGGCAAATTGTTATCAATTCCAAAGCAGCAAAACTCAAATTAGTATGTAATGCTAGATGTTACTTTCTACCCAGAAGGCTTTGATGTCCAAGATGCAAATTAACAATGATTTATTTATCACAGCTACACACTGTGATTCTCTTAAAAATACAATGCTGACGATGTTTGTACTGATCCTAATGAGGTTTCTCAAAAACATCCTTAGAGAAACTTCAAATTCCTCACACTCTGGGCTAGGTATCAGCCGATGCTCACCTGAAGTTTTCACCCAGAGATGCAGATTGAAGCTAATTTGGCACCTTACTCAGCTTTCTAGCAATCCTTGTGTGAAAAAGAGAAGGAGCAAAAGAGGGGTTCATTACAAAATCAGGATCAGACTTAATAAACTTTTGCCTTTTTGTTATCTACGTAATCTAATTGAGATACACTCTTTTCCAGAGATTAGTTTAGATAGAGTGCACCCCATCTTGACTGTAATATTAATATGAATAATAAGCTGTTCATGGGGTTCAGTTCAGTTCAGTCGCTCAGTCGTGTCCGACTCTGTGCTACCCCATGAATCCCAGCACACCAGGCCTCCCTGTCCATCACCAACTCCTGGAGTTCACTTAGACTCACGTCCATCGAGTCAGTGATGCCATCCAGCCATCTCATCCTCTGTCGCCCCCTTCTCCTCCTGCCCCCAATCCCTCCCAGCATCAGAGTCTTTTCCAATGAGTCAACTCTTCGCATGAGGTGGCCAAAGTACTGGAGTTTCAGCTTCAGCATCATTCCCTCCAAAGAAATCCCAGGGCTGATCTCCTTCAGAATGGACTGGTTGGATCTTGCAGTCCAAGGAACTCTCAAGAGTCTTCTCCAACACCACACTTCAAAAGCATCAGTTCTTCGGCACTCAGCTTTCTTCACAGTCTGACTCTCACATCCATACATAACCACAGGAAAAACTGTAGCTTTGACTAGATGGACCTGTGTTGGCAAAGTAATGTCTCTGCTTTTGAATATGCTATCTAGGTTGGTCATAACTTTCTTCCAAGGAGTAAACGTCTTTTAATTTCATGGCTGCAGTCACCATCTGCAGTGATTTTGGAGCCCCCAAAAATAAAGTCTGACACTGTTTCCCCATCTACTTCCCATGAAGTGATGGGACCGGGTGCCATGATCTTCATTTTCTGAATATCGAGCTTTAAGCCAACTTTTTCACTCTCCACTTTCACTTTCATCAAGAGGCTTTTTAGTTCTTCTTCACTTTCTGCGATAAGGGTGGTGTCATCTGCATATCTGAGGTGATTGATATTCCTCCTGGCAATCTTGATTCCAGCTTGTGCTTCTTCCAGCCCAGCGTTTCTCATCATGTACACTGCAAAGAAGTTAAATAAGCAGGGTGACAATATACAGCCTTGATGTACTCCTTTTCCTATTTGGAACCAGTCTGTTGTTCCATGTCCAGTTCTAACTGTTGCTTCCTGACCTGCATACAAGTTTCTCAAGAGGCAGCTCAGGTGGTCTGGTATTCCCATCTTTTTCAGAATTTTCCACAGTTGATTGTGATCCACACAGTCAAAGGCTTTGGCATAGTCAATAAAGCAGAAGTAGATGTTTTTCTGGAACTTTCTTGCTTTTTCCATGATCCAGTGGATGTTGGCAATTGATCTCTGATTCCTCTGACTTTTCTAAAACCAGCTTGAACATCGGGAATTTCACGGTTCATATATTGCTGAAGCCTGGCTTGGAGAATTTTGAGCATTACTTTACTAGTGTGTGAGATGAGTGCAGTTGTCAGTAGTTTGAGCATTCTTTGGCATTGCCTTTCTTTGGGAGTGGAATGAAAATTGACCTTTTCCAGTCCTGTGGCCACTGCTGAGTTTTCCAAATTTGCTGGCATATTGAGTGCAGCACTTTCACAGCATCATCTTTCAGGATTTGAAATAGCTCGACTGGAGTTCCATCACCTCCACTAGCTTTGTTCGTAGTGATGCTTCCTAAGGCCCACTTGACTTCACATTCCATGATGTCTGGCTCTAGGTGAGTGATCACATCATCGTGATTATTGGGTCATGAAGATCTTTTTTGTACAGTTCTTCTGTGTATTCTTGCTACCTCTTCTTAATATCTTCTGTTTCTGTTAGGTCCATTCTGTCCTAGACAGCATATTAAAAAGCAGAGACATAACTTTGTCAACAAAGGTCCGTCTAGTCAAGGCTATGGTTTTTCCTGTGGTCATGTATGGATGTGAGAGTAGGACTATAAAGAAAGCTGAGTGCTGAAGAATTGATGCTTTTGAACTGTGGTGTTGAAGAAGACTCTTGAGAGTCCCTTGAACTGCAAGGAGATCCAACAAGTCTATCCTAAAGGAGATCACTCCTGGGTGTTCATTGGAAGGACTGATGTTGAAGCTGAAGCTCCAGTACTTTGGCCACCTAATGCGAAGAGTTGACTCATTTGAAAAGACCCTGATGCTGGGAAAGATTGAGAGCAGGAGGAGAAGGGGACAACAGAGGATGAGATGGCTGGATGGCATCACCAACTCAATGGACATGGGTTTGAGTGGACTCCAGGAGCTGGTGATGGACAGAGAGGCCTGGCATGCTGCACTTCATGGGGTTGCAAAGAATCAGACACGACTGAGCAACTGAACTGAACTGAAATAATAAGCCCTTACAGATTTTTCATTCTTCATAGTTCTCAACATGTTTTCCTATAAGTTATCTCATTAAAACTCAGCAAAATTACCATTAACCCCCACCACCTTCTCACTAAGGTGCTTTCCATTTTCTGGCAAATGACAAGCACACTTTCACCTTGCCCTATCCTCATCCATGTGACTTAGTAGTTTAGTTTCGATACGTAATGGTGCTTTGTGTATTTGTTCTTTCCTCCAAAGATAGATTTTAACCTTACAAAGATAGGGTACTAAGATTCTTCCACAACTGTGGTTGCATTTTTAGAAAAAGCATTCTCTCAGGTTTTTCTGAATACCTTTCTTATTCTATACATGATACTTGGAGCACAGTGGCTCTGAGTTCTAGCTGCATGTGAAAATAATTTGGGGAGATTTTTAAATGCAGAGATTTTGGACTTCATCCCATACCAAGTAAATCAAAATGCCTAAGAGTAGAGGGTAGGAATTGGTATTTTTGGTAGCTCCTAGGTGAACTGTGAGATTCTCCTAGGGTTGAGAACCAGTGTATACAAGGGTCAATGAGGACTGCTTTGCTCACATCAATTGATCAAGATTTTTTGGAAAGATATCCAAGGGAACCCATGAGAATTTAATGTGTTAATAATAATGACTCTTAACATTTGCCTGGAGATTTTAACATTTTCTATTACTCTCACAGTTCATTTGCTATTTGTATAATTAATCAATATTTATGAAATATGTATCAGGGGCCATCCTAGGTGCTAGAACAAAAAAGATGAAGAAGACATGATCTTTGTCCTTCAGAGACACACAGACTAGTAAATGAAGTCAAACAAATACACTTCTAGACAAGTCACAGGTGCCATGTATAGAGTATAATGGAAGTCCAAAGAGAGTCATCTGGTATACCTAGGATGTTCAGGAAAGGACTCATCCAGGAGATAACTCTTTTGCTGAGTCTTGAAAAATGAGGAAGCAGTCTCCATGTGGAAGATGGGGGCATTGAGAGAGGTTTCAGAAATTTTAGGCAGAAGAAGTAGAATAAACAAAGACACAGAAGTTATAGAACACATTCGTGTGTTTAGTTAATTAGGTAGAAGGAGAAGTGGAAAAAGAAATGAGGCTAGAGAGTTCACAGGGGACTTAAATTCCATACTAAAAAATATGAACCTTATCCTGAAAGCCACTGTGATAAAAATCACATAAATTTATAAAAAAAAATTTTAGCACAACTTCTAATATACATTTGTTTATAATTTACCTTAATGAAATGGTATGCTAATATGTTATGAAACATATGCCAAAGAGAGAAAGTTTTTAATGGATAAGATTTAAAATAACTATAAGTGGAAGTTCTGATGTTGTCCTCCTTCACTCTAGTGAATCACCTTGCACATCCCTGGAGTATGTATACCCACTTTGAGACACTACCACAGACACGTAGAGTCAGTAAGTGATTTAATCCTTACTTCACAGAACCTGTGAGGAAGCAAAAGTGAGAAAACTAAGCCCCAGAGACAGAGTGAGTTGTGGAGGTCATGCAGCTCCTTATAGCGTGGGGAGCCCTGAGACTCACGACTCAGCCCCAGGCCAATGTTCCTTCTACTGCCTCACATCATCTCTCTTGAGCTTTACTCCTCACCACGAAGTCAGGAAGCTTTGGATGAGATGCAGCTGTGTCTTCAATTATGTGATCCTTCCTTCTCGTACCAGAATATGAGAGAAATTCTGACAAAGAGATCATAAAACATAATGGAGATGAATATGAATTAGGGTCACTGTATTGAGATCTAGGAGAGGAGTCATTTATCTGAAATGAATGAAGAATGTGTTCATCTTAGTTAACAGAAAGTTACCATGTACATGTAAGAATGAGTTATCAATTTTTAAAGAAGGCAATATTGCTTAGCAGATAGAGAGAACATTGGCTTTGGAGTCAGGGGACCTGAATTTGAATCCTAACTCTGCCACTTAATATGTTTTGTATGAACTTGGGCAACTTGCTTAAGCTGACTCACCAGTGAAGCCAGGCTGGATAATTTTTCCAGTGAGACTGATGTGAATACTAAATAAACTCTCAGTAGATGTTCATTTTCCTCCCACTCCTCAACAAATAGAATGCCGTGAATTGTTCTAGCCACTAAAATTGGACTGAACACAATTCCGTCTTACTTGGATCATGCGCAAGGTAGGAATTTCTATTAAATCATTATTGTAAATTAAAGGAAGGCTTGCTTCTTGTTGGGAAAAGTGTTTATTTTTTTCTATATATAATAACAGCTATCATTTATTAAATATCTACTAGGATCCTAGGGTGTTATTAGCTAGTATATTTCATTTTGTTCTTACATTTGTGGCAAGTTATTATTGTCTTTATTTTATAAATGAAGTTATTTGGTAGAGAGTCTCCAACTAGAATCTACCCTTATTTGTCCCAAATCTGTGGCTCAGCTGGTAAAAAATTCGCCTGCAAGCGGGAGACCTTGGTTCAATCCCTGGGTTGGGAAGATCCCCTGGAGAAAGGAAAAGCTACCCACTCCAGTATTCTGGCCTAGAGAATTCCATGGACTGTATAGTCCATGGGGTTAGAAAGAGTCACACACAACTGAGTGCCTTTCACTTTCACTTCTCCTTTAACTATTATTTAGGTTAAAGGGTATGAATCTAAAACTTCATTTCAAAAACTCTTTCACTGAACTCTAGCTTCTTGAGATATAAGTGCTTGTTCCAAAGTCAAGACTGTCTACCACTCCTGAATCTGAGAGGATCAAAGCAACATATTAACATTATTAAAGATTCCTTCAGGAACTGAAGGTTCCTGCAGGAAGGAAATGGCAACCCACTTCAGTACTCTTGCCTGGAAAATTCCATGGGCGGAGGAGCCTGGAAGGCTACAGTCCATAAGGTTGCTAAGAGTCGGCCACGACTGAGCGACTTTACTTTCACTTTTCACTTTGATGCACTGGAGAGGGAAATGGCAACCCACTCCAGTGTTCTTGCCTGGAGAATCCCAGGGACGGGGGAGCCTGGTGGGCTGCCGTCTATGGGGTCGCACAGAGTCAGACATGACTGAAGCGACTTAGCAGCAGCAGCAGCAGCAGAAAGGAAATCTATTTTTATTTACTCTAAATTTTTAAAATGTATTGAACCATGGAAATCCATCCGGTTTCCAGGAATACATATTAACTTCACCCATGAAAAAATATTCAATAACCACTAATTTGGAAGATGCTTATCTAAAGAAGGTATAAGATTTGTTGCATTTGATATGTTGTTTGGAATTATCAGAAAGCCAAAAACAGATGAAATATTGTTTTCCCAACCCTTTGGAAGATTTAGTAGGTACAGGACAGGGAAGATTATACAGCTCTTTTCTGTAGCAACAGTTCCATACAGATAAGCCTTTAGTCTCCACTTGCTTGCTGCTTATCCATGCCAGTCCCTTTCACAAACATAAAATTTGTTTTGGAAAGACAAAATTAAAGATATTATAGTCTGAGCATCCTGGAATTATACCATCCTATTCAGGGGGAGCTTTTCAGAACAGGAAGAATGACTGTACTGCATATCAAACAACTCATGGGAGAAAACATCTCTCTTCTTATACAAGTGGCTATGACTAAAGAAAGCTTGCTCCTTATAAAGAATTCTCAGTGGTAGAGCTGCAGGGCTGATTGATGAGTGCTGCCTACCTGAATAGGGAAAATGCAAAGAGGAGCTGCACACAAAACAGGAAGAGCACAGTGTGCTAATCTGCAAATCCCCCTGGCCCCCTGCTGGGGTCTGGAGGCTGCAAGAGAAGGACAAGACCATGGGGAGAATGCAGAGGGGTGGGAGGGGGTTGCAGCCATCGAACGCCAGGGTAAGGCTGATGTGTTTACTCTACTACTGGACTGAGCTCTGTCGGGCAGATGCTGAACAACACAACATAGATTTAGAACTTGTGAAGATCAGCTGCACAAGTACGTCCCTTTCCAGTAATGAACAGAAGGCTTTATGAAAGTGTAACCTAGGGCACCAATTTCTCTGAGAGAAGTGCCTCCTTATGTTTTCCTTAAAGAAATAAATATTTTGGTTTAGAATGTTGAGACACCAATCAGGAAACAGGGAAGTTAAGCTTGAGGGAGCAAATACAGTGATGAAGCGCAGGATTAAAAAAGTCACTCTTCTTTCCTATCACATATAAAAGATGTCCAGGAAATATTTGACAACATAATAAGATGGCTTTGGGTCCTCTTTTTTTTCCCCCCAGAGGCAAAAGACATGGCTGTAATAGGCTATAAATATAATTTTTGAACAGTAATTCAGAGTATTCTATCTCAGGTTTTAGAGTTAACCTATCTGTGAAGTATAAAGCCACTATTTGATGAAGATGTTTTATCCCCAAATATAATCCTATTAGAAAACATGAGAAAGGAATCTGTACTAAGTTGCTGCTTTGTATTTACCCAAAACCTCAAATTTGGTTATTTTTGCCTCTTCATTATTCTCATCTGAAGAAGTCATTTTCTTTTAATTTAAATAAAACTTTCAGGTCCTAAATAATGATATTTTCCCCCTTTGGCCAGTAACCAGAGGCCCTCAGGTTTCTCTAGTTTTAAAGATCAACTTTAGTTATGTTCAAAACAGCTTGAGTTTGAAAGATATTGTTGATTGGGCTCTATGAAGTATAAGAGGAGATGTTAAACAGAGCATTCATCAACAACTCAAGTCACCACTGTCCATGATGGACAGAATCAGGTTGACTTCACTTCCCAGGGTAGGAGAATACCCTAACAACTCTGATTATCCTCAGGCTATTTGCTCCTGGTGCCTTAAAAGCAATTCCTCAAATGTCATTTGCTGTCACCGTCATTTTCTGCCAGAGATGCCAGCACGGTAACTTCTGAATTGTCCCACTAGTTTAATATAGCAGTTCAGTTCACTTCAGTCGCTCAGTTGTGTCTGACTGTTTGCAACCCCATAAATCACAGCACGCCAGGCCTCCCTGTCCATCACCAACTCCCGGAGTTCACTTAGACTCACGTCCATCGAGTCAGTGATGCCATCCAGCCATCTCATCCTCTGTCGTCCCCTTCTTCTCCTGCCCCTAATCCCTCTCAGCATCAGAATATTTTCCAATGAGTCAACTCTTCACATGAGGTGGGCAGAGTACTAGAGTTTCAGCTTTAGCATCATTCCTTCCAAAGAAATTCCAGGGCTGATCTCCTTTAGAATGGACTGGTTGGATCTCCTTGCAGTCCAAGGACTCTCAAGAGTCCTCTCCAACACCACACTTCAAAAGCATCAATTCTTCAGCACCCAGCTTTCTTCACAGTCCAACTCTCACATCCATATATGACCACTGGAAAAACCATAGCCTTGACTAGACGGACCTTTGTTGGCAAAGTGGTATCTCTACTTTTCAATATGCTATCTAGGTTGGTCATAACTTTTCTTCCAATGAGTAAGCGTCTTTTAATTTCATGGCTGCAGTCACCATCTGTGGTGATTTGGGAGCCCCCCAAAATAAAGTCTGACACTGTTTCCCCATCTATTTCCCATGAAGTGATGGGACCGGGTGCCATGATCTTCGTTTTCTGAATGTTGAGCTTTAAGCCAACTTTTTCACTCTCCAATTTCATTTTCATCAAGAGGCCTTTTAGTTCCTCTTCACTTTCTGCCATAAGGGTGGTGTCATCTGCATATCTGAGGTGATTGATATTTCTCCCGGCAATCTTGCTTCCAGCCTGTGCTTCATCCCACCCAGCGTTTCTCATGATGTACTCTGCATAGAAGTTAAATAAGCAGGATGACAATATACAGCCTTGACGTACTCCTTTTCCTATTTGGAACCCGTCTGTTGTTCCATGTCCAGTTCTAAGGGTGGCTTCCTGACCTGCATATAGGTTTCTCAAGAGGCAGGTCAGGTGGTCTGGTATTCCCATCTCTTTCAGAATTTTCCACAGTTGATTGTGATCCACACAGTCAAAGGCTTTGGCATAGTCAGTAAAGCAGAAATAGTGTTATCCTGGAACTCTCTTGCTTTTTCCATGATCCAGCAGATGTTGGCAATTTGATCTCTGATTCCTCTGCCTTTTCTAAAACCAGCTTGAACATCTGGAAGTTCACGTGTATATATATATATATATATATATAGTAAGTAAGTAAGTGAAGTCGCTCAGTCGTGTCCGACTCTTTGCGACCCCATGGACAGAGAAGTCCATGGGATTCTCCAGGCAAGAGTACTGGAGTGGATTGCCATTCCCTTCTCCAGGGGATCTTCCCTACCCGGGGATCGAATATATATATATATATCATGATGAAAAACATGAGTGCTCAAATTTACACATCATTTTTTATAATAGCTTTATTGAGTTGTATCTCACATACCATTAAATTCATTCTCCTAAAGAGTACAATTCAGTGGTTTTTTGTGTAGTCATGGAATTGTGCAACCATCACCACTATCTAATTTTCAAATGCTTCCACCATCCCAAAAAGGAACAGACAATCAGGCCCATTGACAGTCACTCCCTGTTCCTCTCTCTCTGCCCTGTATACTGGAAATTTTTTATAAATAACAGCATACAACATGTCATCTTTTTAATCCATTTCTTTCATTTCGCATTATGTTTTCAAAGTTCATCTAAGTTGTAGCATATATGTGTTTCATTCCCTTTTATTCACAAATTTTTATTCCATTGTATGCATATAATACATTTTATTTATCTATTCATCAGTTGATTAATGTTTAGATTGCTTCCACTTTGGGGCTACTATGAATAATACTGCAATGACTCTTTATGCACAATTTTTGTATAGATATGTTTTCAGTTGTCTTGAGTATATACCTAAGAGTTGAATTGCCAGATCATATGGTAAACTTAATTTAATTTTTTGAGGAACTACCAAACTATTTTCCAAAGAAGCTATACCATTTGAAACTCCCATCAATAATGTATGAATGTTAAAATTTCCCCATATTTTTGCCAACACTTGCTTTCATCTGTCTTTTTTATTTTAGTCATCTTAGTAGGTTTGAGTACTGTTTCATTGTGTTTTTGATTTGAAAACCAAATCTCTAATGATTAATGAGGTTGAGCATCTTTTCATGTGTTTATTAGTCATTTGTATGTCTTCATTTAAGAAACATCTATTCAGATCTTCTGTTCATTTTTCACTTGGGTTGGTTTTTTTTTATTGAGTGGTAACAGTTAATCATATATTCTGGATAGAAGTCTCTTATCAGACATATGGAAAAAATATTTTCTGCACTTTTGTGGATTGACTTTCATTTTCTTGATGAAGTCCTTTGAAGCACACAAGTTTTTAATTTTATGAAGTCTAATTTATTTAGTTTTTTCATTTGTCCCTTGTGCTTTTGTCATATCCAAGAACCCATTGCCAAATTCAATGTCATGAGGATTTAGTCCTGTGTTTTCTGAAGAGTTTTGCAGTATTAGCTCTTTCATATATGTTACTAGAAATGTAGGTTCAATTTCATTTCCAGAGTTAGCTCATTCATTTTGAATTAACTTTTGTATATCATGTGAGATAAGAATCCAAGTTCATTCTTTTAAATGTGGATACCCAGTTGTCCCAGAACCGTTTGTTGAGGAACCTCTTTTCTCTTCCATTGGACAGTCTTGACATCCTTTTTGGAAATCTGTTGACCATGTAAGAGTTTATTTCTGGGCTCTCTGTTCTATTCCATTGATCTATATTTCTATCCTTATGCAGTACTGCACTATCTTAATTACTGTAGCTTTATAGTAAGTTTTGAAATCAGGAAATGTGAATTCTCCAACTTTGTTCTCATATTCAAAAGTTTTGAGTTTGTTTTTTTTTTTTTTTAATTTTCCTCAGTCCTCTGCATTTCCATGTGAATTTTAGGATCAGCTAGTCAATTTTTACAAATAAAGGCAGCTGAGATTTTGACAAGGATTGTACTGAATCTGTTGTTCAATTTGGGGAGTATTCTATGGGGTCACACAGAGTCGGACATGACTGAAGTGACTTAGCAGCAGCAGCAGCAGCCATCGAAACACTATCAAGTCTTCTGATAACGAACAAGAGTTGTCTTTCTATTTCTTTAGATCTTCTTTAATTTCTTTCAGTGATGCTTTGCAGTTTTCAGTATACAAGTCTTTCATCTCTTTTTAAAAAATTTTTCCTCAGTATTTTCTTCTTCTCAATGCTATTGTGTAAAGAATTGCCTCTTAATTTCATTTCTGAATTGATCATTGATAGTATATAGAAATACAAGTGTATCCCCTTATATCAGGCAGATTTGTTGAATTTGTTGACCAGCTCCAGGTGTGTATGTGTTTGTATGTGTGTGTTCCTTAGGATTTTCTACACACACAACTGTATAATTTGCAAAAAGAGATCATTTTACTTCTTCTTTTTCCATCTATATGCCTTTTTTTTGTCTTGTCTAATTTTCCTGATTTGCAGTATAATATTTAATAGAAGTAACAAAAGCAGACATCCTTGTCTTGTTCTTGACTTTAGGCAGACAACAGACAGACTTTCAGCATTATGATTTGAGCTGTGCAGTTTTGGTATATGGTTGACTTTTATCTAGATTTTCTAGTTTGTCAGGTGATTTTTGTCAAGAAGGAATGTTGTACTGTGTCAAATGCTTTTTCTACATCCATTAAGATAATGTCATTTTGCCCTCTAATTTTAATATAATATATAATGAATGTAATATAGTAATATTACATTGACTGAAGATTGTATACTGAGCAATCATGTCATTTTTGTCCCTTAATCTATTAATATAAGTATTACATTGATTGAACTTTATACATTGAACAGTCTTGCATTCCTAGGGTATGTTCCATTTGTTTATGATGTATAATTCTCTTAATATGTCAAAAGATTCAGCTTGCTAGTGTTTTCTTGAGAATTTTTGCATATATATTCTTAAGAGATATTGATCTGTAGTTTTCTTGTGGTTTGTCTCATTTTGGTATCAGGGAAATACTGGCCTCATAAAAGTAATTTGGAAGCATTCTCTCTTCTTTTTTTGAAAGAACATCTGTTTGGTGTTATTTATAAATATTTCATAAAATTCACCAGTGAAGCCATTTTGGCTTAGACTTCTCCTTCTGGGAGGTTTTATTATTATTATTATTACTAATCTAATCTCTGTTCTTATTATACTCATTTTTTAAGTTTTTCTTGCATCCATTTCAATCATTGTGCCTTTTCTGTCTGTTTCATCTAGATTATCTACTTTGTTGGCATACAATTGTTCATAGAATTTGTTCATGATAGTTTTTATTTCTATTAGATTAATGTTCCCTCTTTCATTCCTAATTTGGTAACTTCAATATTCTCTCTTTTTTTTCCTTGTTAAGTCTGCATAAATATTTGTCAGTTTTCTCGCTCTTTTCTAAGAATTTTATAAATATTTGATAAAATTCACCGGTGAAGCCATTTTGGCTTAGACTTCTCCTTCTGGGAGGTTTTATTATTATTATTATTACTAATCTAATCTCTGTTCTTATTATACTCATTTTTTAAGTTTTTCTCGCATCCATTTCAATCATTGTGCCTTTTCTGTCTGTTTCATCTAGATTATCTACTTTGTTGGCATACAATTGTTCATAGAATTTGTTCATGATAGTTTTTATTTCTATTAGATTAATGTTCCCTCTTTCATTCCTAATTTGGTAACTTCAATATTCTCTCTTTTTTTCCCTTGTTAAGTCTGCATAAATATTTGTCAGTTTTCTCGCTCTTTTCTAAGAATGAACTTTTGACTTTTCAAATTTTCTCTATTGTTTTACCATTCTCTATATTTTTTATTTTTACTCTAATACTCATTGTTTCCATTTTTCTTACTGTTTTGTGTTTGGTTGCTTTGCTTTTCCTAGTATCTTTAGGTGAAAGTTTAGGTTATTAATGTGACATCTTTCCTTTTTGATATAGGCATATATAGCTATGAATTTTCCTTTAATAACTGTTTTAACTATATCTTATAGGCTTCAGTATGATAGATCTTCATCTTCATTATCTCAAAGTATTATCTAATTTCTCTTGTCGTGTTATTCTTTGACCCATTGGTTACTTAGGGGTGCACTATTTAATGTATCTGTACCTTCAAATCTTCCAAAAATTCTCCTGTTATTGATTTCTAATTTCACTCCATATGGTCAGAGAATATACTTTGTAGAATTTAAATCCTTTTAAATTTATTAACATTTGATCTATCCTGGATAAATATTCCATATGCAGTTGGTATATGTGGAATTTAGAAAGATGGTATCAATGACCCTAGATGCGAGACAGCAAAAGAGACACAGACATAAAGAACAGATTTTGGACTGTCTGGAAGAAGGCATGGGTGGCATGATTTGAGAGAACAACATTGAAACATGTATATATCATATGCCAAACAGATCACCAGTCCAGGTTTGATGCATGAAACAGGGTGCTCAGGGCCAGTGCATCGGGACAAACTTGAGGGATGGGATGTGGAGGGAGGTAGGAGGGAGGTTCAGGATGGGGGACACATGTACACCCATGGCTGATTCATGTCAATGTATGCCAAAAACCATTTCAATATTGTAACATAATTAGCTTCTAATTAAAATAAATAATTTTTTTAAAAAAGAAAAGCAAAAAAACCAAAATATTCCATATGCAATTGGGAAAAAATTTTTATTCTGTTACTGTTGGGTGAAGTGTTCTGAAGACATTATGTTTAGTTGGTTTGTAGTGTTGTTCAAGTCTCCTATTTTCCTTATTGATTTTGTGTACTTGTCCTTTTGATTATTGAAAGCAGGGAATTGATGTTTCCAACTATTAATATTATTCAATCCTGTCATTTTTGTTTCATGAATTTTAGGACTCTGTTGTTAAATACCTCCATATTTATAATTTTATGTCTTCCTCATGGATTGACCCGTTTATCATTATAAAATTCCCTCCTTTGTCTCTAGTAACAATCTTTATCCAAAAGCCTATTTTGTCGGATGAAAGCATTGCTATTGAAGGTCTTTTTTGGTTACTATTTGTAAGGTGTGTCTTTTTATAACCTTTTACTTTCAACCTATTTGCATGTTTGAATTTAAGATGTGTCTCCCATTAGGCAGAATTTAGTTAGATCATGTTTTGTAAATCTATCATGCCACTTTCTTTTATTTGTAGTGTTAAGTCCTTTCATATTTACTGTAATTACTCATAAGGTTGGATTGTTATTGGTCAGTTTGCTATTAATATTTGTTTTCTATGTGCCTTGTACCTTTTTGCTTCTCTATTCCTTGATCACTGCCTTCTTTTATGTGAAATAGATATTTTCTAGTATACCATTTTAATTCTCTTGTGTGCTTTTACTGTATTTTTAAACTTATGATTTTAGTGTTTGCCCTAAGGATTACAATTAGCATCTTAAGTGAAAACAATCTAGTTTGGATTAATACTAATTTGTGTTCAGTTATATAAAACTTTGCACTAATATAGCTCCATTCCTCCTCTCCTCCTTTGTATTGTTATTGTCATGCTAGTTAGACTTCATAATTATAAACCCATCAACACAATTGTGTAATTATTGCTCCATGCAGCTGTCTTTTAAGTACGACTGAAGAAGAAAATAGTTACAAGAAAAAAATTTTTTAATATATTTAAACTGTCTTTTATTTTTATAAATATATTTACCTTTGCTGGTGCTCTTTATTTCTTCATGTGGATTTGAGTTTCAGTCTAGCGTGCTTTAGTTTCATCCCAAAGATCACCCTTTACTGTTTATTGTAGGACAGGTCTCCCAGTGATGAATTCTGATGATGTCTTAATTTATCCTTTGTTTTTCAAAGGATAGTTTTGCTGAATATAAAGTTTTTGGTTGATAATCTTAGTCTTCTTTCAGCATTTTGATTATCTCTTCAATTGCATTCTAGATACTAGCTTTTTGATAAGAAGCTGCTAATCACCTTATGCGAAGAGTTGACTCATTGGAAAAGACCCTGATGCTGGGAGGGATTGGGGGCAGGAGGAGAATGGGACGACCGAGGATGAGATGGCTGGATGGCATCACGGACTCAATGGACGTGAGTCTGAGTGAACTCCGGGAGTTGGTGATGGACAGGGAGGCCTGGCGTGCTGCAATTCATGGGGTCGCAAAGAGTCAGACACGACTGCGCGGCTGAACTGAACTGAACTGAATCTTCTTGAGGATCAGTGGAACCTGATGAGTCACCTATCTCATTATTTTTAAGGTTCTCTTTCTGTCTTGTCTTTGGACAGTGTGACTATGGTCTGTTGAGGTGTGGATCTCTTTAACTTTATCCTACTTGCTTTTACTGAATTTCTTAGAACTGCAGTTTTTTTCATCAAAACCGGAAGTTTCTAGCCATTATTCCTTTATACTCCTTTCACTTTTTTCTCTCTTCTTAGATTCTCATTGTACATGTGTGGATATGATAGTGGTTTAGTTGCTAAGTCATGTCTGACTTTTGTATCCATGGACAAGGAGCTTGCCAGGCTCCTCTGTCTATGGGATTTCCCAGGCAAGAATACTAGAGTGTGTTGCCATTTCTTCTCCAGGGAATCTTCCCGACCCAGGGATCAAACCCACATCTCCTGCATTGCAGATGGATTCTTCACCACTGAGCCACCAGGGAAGCCCCTCTATGTTGTATCCTTGACAGCCTTCCACAAGTCTCTGACACTCTGTTTATTTTTCTTCATTCTTCTTTTCCTTCTGTTTCTCAAACTTATTAATCTCAATTGACTTATATGCAAGTTTCCTTGTTATTTATTCTGTTAAGTCTTCCCTCAGTGGTTTTTCAGCTCAATTATTCTGCTGCTTAACTCCAAAATTACTATTTTTAATAGTTTCTATCTTTATTGATGCTCTATATTTGGTGATATATTATTTTCATATTTTCTTTTAATTCTTTACACATTTCCTTTAATTGCCTACAGTGGGTAGTTCAAAAATCTTGTCTATTAATTCCAACATCCAGGGACAATTTCTATTGACTGCTTTTTTTGCCATTTATGGACTATGCGTTTCTCTTTATTTGCATGTATCTTAAGTTTTTGTTAAACTCTACACATTTTAAATAATATAATATAGCACTCTGGAAATCATGTGACTCCTTAGAGTTTGTTGTGATGCTCTTTGTTGCTGCTGTTTATTTAGTGTTTTTCCTGGACTAATTATGTAACTGTATATTCTCTGTTAGAGCAACCACAGATATCTATGCTCAGTTAGCTAAGTAGTCAGCTAATGATTAGACAGAGATTTCCTTAAATGTTTGAAACTTAGCCATCACCCAAAGTGCTGTGGGGGTATATTGGGGCATGCCTTTAATGTTTTATCAGGCAGTTTACAACTCTACCTTATCCTTAACATCTTGCTTGTATATAGCCTCCAAGTCAGCCAGAGGTGGAAGATTAAGTCCTTCCCAGTCTTTCCTAAGTATGTACACAGCCCTGTACATATGCATGGCCTTCTACATTACCAGGAACATGTCAGAGCTTTTCAAAACTTCCTATGGACATTTCATTCTCCAGTTTTTCCTGTAAAGTTTTTGCTCATCCTCTGTTTAGCCCTGTCTAACGTTACTGCTCCTGGCAGCTGTGATATTAAACAATTGCTGCTGATTGCTTCAGCAAATGTCCTGGGATATAGTATTTATTATAAGAAATTTAATAACCAGTTTTGATGGGAGGAATTCATTCAGTGCAAGGAATCTGAGAAGGAGATGACATAAGAGCCAGGCATGATTTATGAGCTGTAATTTGCTACATGGAGTAGGAGAGCAGGCATTGAAGCAAAGAAGGAATCCCTAGAGCCCACAAAATATTGAGATCTGGTAGTGCAGGGTGACTAATGCCCAGGAAGAATTTATGCCTGGAAAGAGAACATGGAGTAAGACAGTGAGGGACTTAAGCTAAGGAAGGCATAGGCTATGGAAGACTAAGAAATCGAACCTTTAGTTCTTTAAGTAACAGACAACCATAGAAACTTCCTAAGAGGAGAATTTGTCATTTATGAATAAAATATCAGGATTAAGTTATATTTTAAGCATGATTTTTATGTAGCCTGAATATAGATTTTTATTTCTCCTTTTATATACCCCAGTCTCCCCATCAGTATTTTCTGCCACTTCATTATAAACCAATTAGCTTCGTATTGTCACTATTAACAATAATAGCCATTAATGCCTCCTCAAGACAAATGGTGGACACAGAACTCTTTAAGAGATGTCCTCTTTCTGTTATTATGCAGAAAGATCATGTGGGAAGTTCTACATTATGCCGTTCCGCTGTAGTTCATTATTCTTAACAAAGAACATGGCAGTTGCACATAATGGAATTTTATTTTGTGTGTTATAGGTCACTTTAGTTTGGAGAATTGTTAAGCAATCACTTTTTTCTCTCCTTATCCCATCTGGACTTTGAATATTAAAATTTTTGGAACAGACTCAGCATTTGCATTAGCAAATAATGTACTTAGCCTTCCTACTCCTGGAACTATGGAAATGTCTGCACTATTATTTGATAATCTGTTTCAAAATACTGAAATACTGTTTCAGTTGGTGGAGGTGGGGGGATAATTTCCCTAGGTGGTGGAGGCAATTTAATGAATTGATTAAAAGACAAAAGGAACCATCCTTAATTCTGAATTTCTTTCCAAAAGCCCTAAAAACCCTCTTACGGAAGGAAATTTTCTTCAGACACCGTTAGACAATCTAGGATTTCACAGAAGGATTACATAACCTCAGAATAAAACTAACTATAACAGTTTCTGGAGAAGGAAATGGCAACCCACTCCAGTGTTCTTGCCTGGAGAATCCTAGGGACGGGGGAGCCTGGTGGGCTGCCATGTATGGGGTCACAGAGTCGGACACGACTGAAGCGACTTAGCAGCAGCAGCAGCAGCAGCATAACAATTTCACATCTGTGTCCCTAAAGCAGTGTGTTTTTCTTTGGGTTGCTGGTGCCCAAGAACAAGGTAAAAATAATCTGTAGTGAACAAAATAGAAAGGAGGGACAGGGGGCTGGCTTGAGAGAAGCCACTTAGGCTTCCTAAAGTCAAATATACAAAAAAAAAAAAAAAAATAGCAGCAGCAGCAGCAGCATAACAATTTCACATCTGTGTCCCTAAAGCAGTGTGTTTTTCTTTGGGTTGCTGGTGCCCAAGAACAAGGTAAAAATAATCTGTAGTGAACAAAATAGAAAGGAGGGACAGGGGGCTGGCTTGAGAGAAGCCACTTAGGCTTCCTAAAGTCAAATATACAAAAAAAAAAAAAAAAAAACCCCCACTTGAAATTAGTGTGTATGTTCAAAAGTAAAAACAATTGTTTTGTATAGAAGAGAATAGAGAGAAAGAGAAATAGAACCCTATGAGGAAATATATGTATATATTTAAAACCTTAGGACTTCCCTGGTAATCCAACAGTTAAGAAGTTAGGAAGTTCCTTGCTTCTACTGCAGGGAGCATGGGTTCTATCCCTGATCAGGAAACTAAGATCCCAAATGCTGCGCAGCACAACAAAAATAAATTAAAAACTTTAAAAAGACACATTAAAAATATGTGTTATCCACCTTATTTAGAAATAAATGACAATGGGGAAAAGACACTTCTTTTAGACACTGAGAGGTTATTCTCTGGTAATGTGTGGAAAATAGCAACATGGAGGGAATATTGGTGCTTTAATATTGAAACTGGGTTGCAGGCCTTTCTGTGAAGCTGGGGGCTGTATGCAGTGTCAGCCCTGCAGTGGTGACTCTCTGATTTTGTTAGAGCCTGGCTGCCTCCTTGTCTCCTGTCCTGAGGAAAGAGTTGGGGAAGTAGGGAGAATCCAGGCAGACATGGCATCATGTAAGCCTGGTGCCCACCTTGCCTTACTCCCCACTTGCTTTCATGTACATTGCTTACTTGTAGCCCAAGTGGGAGTTGAACAAAAAGGCAAAGCACATATCTATTTTTAATGAATGAAGAAATAAATGACTCCTTTTTTGTCCACCAAAGATATTAAGAACAAAAAAGGAGAAGGAGAAAGAGGGCATTAAAAACAAAACAAATGCCTCTGATAAAAATAGGGAAGATGAAAAGGGAGAAATGGCCATTATTTAGGAAATGACATGATAACTGTATTGAACTCTACTTCCTGATAAAGAAACCAAGCCCTATTTTCCCTCCATTGGCAAGGGTAGGTAGAGGATTTTTTTCCCTTCAAATATTGGTCGGTGGCTGGGAGCAGTAATAAGATGATCAGCAACCATTGTATTATTTACCTAAAAGTGGTTTCTAGACTTTCACTCTACATTTATAGCATGTCTACTATATTCAAGTAAGAAATACTTTTTTTTCATTTATATGTGAGTTGTAGAATAAAAATCACTGAAACTAAAACTTCAAGAAATGGATTTATCAACTAAATTTTTTGTAACAGGCAAACTAAAGCCTCTCTTCATCTACCACTAGCTCATCTTTTGGTATTGAAGCTCCTCCCAGACATTGAGGAACTCTCAAGCAACCTATTGCGTGTAATAAGAACTACCATGTTTTTCCAGGAATTTTTAAGAAAATTGTATTTTTACAAAAAAACTCCAAAAATCAGAACTTAAGTGTGTATGCAACAACATTCATGTTAAGGTCTTGAGAGAATTGCATCAATTTAATTCCTTTCTTATGCAGTGACATTTACACCAAACTTTCTAATGAAGTACATAGAATCAATGTACAGGGAGCAAGAGTTTACATTGTCAAAGGAAAGCCTGCAATGAGTGACAGCTATGAACCAGGGATCAAAAAACCCTCACTAAAAAGCATATAGATTCCATTATATTCCGAGTGTGAGAGGGATAAAAAGTTAAAGTACTTAGAAGGTCAAGATGTGTGTACTTTAAAGTTGCACAAAGATACCTCTTTGGGTATGGTATTATTAAATATTAACATCACAAAATAAAATTACAGAAAACTCTAAATAATGAAAAATACAGTTCTCAAGCATAAATGCCACCGGAGGGTAGATACACCAGCACCAAGCAATTGCAGAGTAATTCTCAATGTACAGAAAGAAAGGACTAACTGAATCATTGTTTCTTTCTTGAAAACTTTTTTTTTGTAAATTACTTTATTTATTTTAATTGAAGGCTAATTACTTTATAATATTGTAGTGGTTTTTGTCATAAACTGACATGAATCAGCTATGGGTGTACATGTGTCCCCCATCCTGAACCCCCCTTCACCTCTCTCCCCATCCCATCCCTCAGGGTCATCCCAGTACATCGGCCCTGAGCGCCCTGTTTCATGCATCAGTCCTGGACTGGCGATCTATTTCACATATGGTAATATACATGTTTCAGTGCTATTCTGTCAAATCATCCCACCCTCGCCTTCTCCCACAGAGTCCAAAAGTCTGTTCTTTACATCTGTGTCTCTTTTACTGTCTCACATATAGGGTCATTGTTACCATCTTTTGACTTATTTTACTCTGTATAATAGGCCCCAGTTTCATCCACCTCATTAGAACTGATTCAAATGCATTCCTTTTAATAGCTGAGTAATATTCCATTGTGTATAAAAATATGGAATACTTCATGAATTTGCATGTTGATATATTAAAATATTAAAAATTTCAAGAGCAGACAGCCTTCACATTTGCTTGAGGTTACAGTAGAAAAATATTTTGTGTGCTGCAGATATTGTTTCCTTTAAGATCCATTTTGAAAAGGATAGAAATTTGGTTCAGATTGGAATTTATTAAAGTCTAGAACCTCAAGCTCACTGAAAGGAAGGTTCTATACTAAATGTCAAAAATATCCTTCCAAATTAATCTTTATAGATGGACATACTTCTCATTTACAATCACTTTCCTCAAATTAACTTCCTCAGTGAGCATATTCACTGCTGCTGCTGCGGCTAAGTCACTTCAGTTGTGACCGACTCTCTGCGACCCCATAGATGGCAGCCCACTAGGCTCTGCCATCCCTGGGATTCTCCAGGCAAGAACACGGGAGTGGTTTCCATTTCCTTCTCCAATGCATGAAAGTGAGAAGTGAAAGTGAAGTCACTCAGTCATATCCGACTCTTTGCAACCCCATGAACTCCAGCCCACCAGGCTCCTCTGTCCATGGAATTTTCCAGGCAAGAGTACTGGAGTGGGGTGCCATTGCCTTCTCCAGCATATTCACTAGACTCAGCCAAAGCATATCAAAGCAGGCAAATGGGTCACAGCAGGGGGTCATCTACTAACCTTTTTATCTCACCTACACTCTCTACTTTTTGAGTTGGAGGGTAGAATACGCAAGCATGGCACAGTGGGAGTCAGGTCATGTTCCTCATAACATTAAAAGGTTCCTAAACATCAAGCATTTGCCTTAAAACCTCATTAGAATACAGCAATGATTGATAGAACCTATAGAAAACACACTGAGCTACTTGAAGGAATAGTATAACGTTACAGTAATGTGACTCGTAAGATGAATCCCAGATGGAAAAGCAGTGGCAAAGCAAAGACGAAAATCACTGAATGAATTCAAGAGATCTAGACGGTTCCTTCAGGCTTCCCTACCATTCTTAGTGGTAAAGAATACACCTGCCAATGCAGAAGACTCGGGTCTGATCCCTGGGTTGGGAAGATCCCCTCGAGAAGGAAATGGCAACCCGCTCCAGTATTCTTGCCTGAGAAATCCCATGGACAGAAGAGCCTGGTAGGCTACAGTCCATGGGGTCGCAAAAGAATTGAACATGAATTAGCAGCAAAACAACAACAAAGATAGTTCTGTCAACCCACTATCACAGAAAGAGCATTACAGGCCTCCCCCATCAGATAATTTTGCAGTTCTATCTAGACTTTGTGAGTTTGCTGAGGTCAAGGACTGTATTAGCTCAGTATTTGGGTTCATGATGGCATATGGTTTAAACTCTGACATATGGTAAATGCTTCCTAAATGTTTGTTGAGAAATGGAAAGCACAAAGGGAGAGAAGACATGAAAGAAAGAAGGAGGGAGAGGTAAAGGGAATGAAAAAAGGAGAAAAGAAAGAGAGGAGAATGGATGGCAGGGGAAGGAAGAAAGAAATGCTTTCAATAAGTCCTAGTAATTGTTTTTTGCCTCCTTGGAATAGCCAAGTACATTATATATACGTCCAAGATCTTGTTTGAAAATTGTTCTGAAAATTGAGGTTTGTATTAAGTTGCTACCATCCACAGCTTCTGCTGCTGCTGCTGCTAAGTCACTTCAGTCGTGTCCAACTCTGTGCGACCCCATAGACGGCAGCCCACCAGGTCCCCCATCCCTGGATTCTCCAGGCAAGAACACGGGAGTGGGTTGCCATTTCCTTCTCCAATGCATGAAAGTGAAAAGTGAAAGTGAAGTCGCTTAGTCATGCCCGACTCTTAGCGACCCCATAGTCTGCAGCCTACCAGGCTCCTCTGTCCATGGGATTTTCCAGGCAAGAGTACTGGCGTACTAGCAGCTAAAATTGCTCTCTAATTCTTGTGGAATGTAATTACCTTCATTTCAGTTCAGTTCAATTCATTAGCTCAGTCGTGTATGACTCTGCGACCCCATAAATCGCAGCACACCAGGCCTCTCTGTCCATCACCAGCTCCTGGAGTCTACCCAAACCCATGTCCATCGAGTTGGTTATGCCATCCAGTCATCTCATCCTCTGTAATCCCCTTCTCCTCCTGCCCTCAATCTTCCCCAGCATCAGGGTCTTTTCCAAGGAGTCAACTCTTCACATCAAGTGGCCAAAGTATTGGAGTTTCAGCTTCAACACCAGTCCTTCCAATGAACACCCAGGATTGATCTCCTTTAGGATGGACTGGTTGGATCTCCTTGCAGTCCAAGGGACTCTCAAGAGTCTTCTCCAACACTACAGTTCAAAAGCATCAGTTCTTCAGTGCTCAGCTTTCTTCACCGTCCAACTCTCATATCCATACATGACTACTGGAAAAACCATAGCCTGGACTAGATGGACCTTTGTAATGTCTCTGCATTTTAATATGCTGTCTAGGTTTGTGATAACTTTTCTTCCAAGGGGTAAGCGTCTTTTAATTTCATGGCTGCAGTCACCATCTGCGGTGATTTTGGAGCCCCCCAAAAATAAAGTCTGACACTGTTTCCCCATCTATTTCCCATGAAGTGATGGGACCAGATGCCATAATCTCAGTTTTCTGAATGTTGAGCTTTAAGCCAACTTTTTCACTCTCCTCCTTCACTTTCATCAAAAGGTTTTTTAGTTCCTCTTCACTTTCTGCCATAAGGATGTTGTCATCTGCATATCTGAGGTGATTGATATTTCTCCAGCAAACTTGATTCTAGCTTGTGCTTCTTCCAGCCCAGCATTTCTCATGATGTATTCTGCATGTAAGTTAAATAAGTAGGGTGACAATATACAGCCTTGACGTAATCCTTTTCCTATTTGGAACCAGTCTGTTGTTCCATGTCCAGTTCTAAGTGTTGCTTCCTGACCTGCATATAGGTTTCTCAAGAGGCAGGTCAGGTGGTCTGGTATTCCCATCTCTTTCAGAATTTTCCACAGTTGATTGTGATCCACACAGTCAAAGGCTTTGGCATAGTCAATAAAGCAGAAATAGATGTTTTTCTGGAACTCTCTTGCTTTTTCCATGATCCAGCGGATGTTGGCAATTTGATCTGTGGTTCCTCTGCCTTTTCTAAAACCAGCTTGAACATCTGGAAGTTCATGATTCATATACTGCTGAAGCCTGGCTTGGAGAATTTTGAGCATTACTTTACTAGCGTGTGAGATGAGTGCAATTGTGTGACAGTTCGAGCATTCTTTGGCATTACCTTTCTTTGGGTTACCTTAACACCTAGTAAAGCAGTAGACTTTCAGGTATAAGGAAAGCATTGAGATTGATGGTTTGAAGATAGAGTTCTAAGGAGAGTTCATTGCAAGTCAGCTGACTGTTTCTGGCTGCAAGCAGTTGATGAAGTAAGTGAAGCAGCACTTAAATGTTCTCTGTGCTCAGTAATACTCATGGCTTTTTGGAGTAGCTACCTCTCCACACTCATCAAATAACAGCCCCAACAGCTGGCAGAGTTTTATTCAGATCTAGAAGTCCAGTCTTTGAAACACATATGAAAGTGTCTTCTTCAAACAATCTGAGTGAACAGTGTGGTTTTATTCCTCTGTTCTCCAAGGTGTGAAACTTGCAGAGACACTAAAACTGAACAGGTAGACACAGGCATGATGAATCTCACCATGTTTCCCAGTACGCATCATACTACAACTTTCATTCATCCATCTAGCACTTGGGCCAGGTTAGTGTACATGTTAAAAACTGTAAGTCAGTCACAGACCAGGAGCATCAAATAAGAAGAAACAGACAGTATAAACAAAAGACTGGTTAGAGGCAAAGCAGATACTCTAAAATCTCTCTTTTTATCCCTGAGCATCTTCTGAAAACCGAACCCATCCAGTAAGTGTGAGCTGCTTTGGATAGTTTAGACAGAGTGCACTGAAGGCAAGGGATCAGAGGTAACAGAAGCGAGTTTGAATCAGGCTCCACTACAGGTTAACTTTGTTACCATAGCAGAGTTCCCGGGCTCCCTGCAATTTAGTCACCTGTGAAATAATATTAATAGTAAAAATAGAAATTAATCTTTTTAAAAATTCCTTTTATTAAAGTATACTTGATTTATAATATTGTGTTAGTTACTGGTGTACCAGAAAGATATTCCAGTTATACATATAGGTACATTAATTTTCATATTCTTTTCCATTATGATTTATCACAGGATATTGAATATGCTTCCCTGGGTTATAAAGTAGAATCTTATTGTTTATCCATTCTCTATATAATAGTTAGCATCTGCTAACCCCCAACCCCCAGTCCATCCTTATCCCCCTTCCCCTTGACAAGAACTCTGTTTTCTATGTTTGTGAGTCTGCTTCTATTTCATAGATAAATTCATGGATATTAAAATATGCATATGCGATATCATATGGTGTTTGTTTCTCTTTCTGACTTACTTCACTTAGTATGAACATCTCTAGGTCCATTCATGTTGCTGCAAATGACATTTCATTCTTTTTTGGCTGAGTAGTGTTCCATTGCGTATATATACCACATCTTTATCCATTCATCTGTTGATAGACATTTAGGTTGCTTTCATATCTTGTTTATTGTAAATAGCACTTCAGTGAAAATTGGGGTGCATGTATCTTTTCAAATTATAGTTTTCTCCAGATATATGCCCAGGAATGGGGTTGCAGGGTCATAAGTACCTCGATTTTTAGTTTTTTAGGAAACTCCATACTGTTTTCCCTAGTGACTGTGCCAGTTTACATTCCCACCAACAGTGTAGGAAGGTCCCCTTTTCCCACACCCTTTCCAGCATATATTATTCATAGACTTTTTATTAATGCCCATTCTGGCCAGTGTGAGGTAGTACTTCATTGTAGTTTTGTTTTCATCTCTCTAATAATTAGTGATGTTGAGCATCTTTTCATGTGCCTGTTGACCATCTGTATGTCTTTGGAGAAATGTCTATTTGGGTCTTCTGCTCATTTTTCAACTGGGTTGGTTTTTTGTTGTTGTTGTTGTTGTTGAGTTATATAAGCTGTTTGCATATTTTGGAAATTAAGTGCTTTTCAGTTATGTTATTTGCAAATAGTTTCTCCCATTCTATAGGTTGTCTTTTTTGTTTTTTCTTTTTATTTTTTATGGTTTTCTTTGCTGTACAAAAGGTTTCCCTGGTGACTCAGTGGTAAAGAATCTGCCTGCAATTCGGGAGACCTGGGTTCAATCCCTGGTCTGGAAAGATTTCCTGGAGGAGGGAGGGCATGGCAACCCACACGAGTGTTCCTGCCTGGAGAATTCCATGGACAGAGGAGCCTGGCAGGCTACAGTCCATGGGGTGACAAAGAGACAGGCACGACTGAGCGACTTCACTTTCACTTGCTATACAAACATTTGTAAGTTTGATGAGGTCCCATTTGTTTATTTTTGCTTTTATTTGTATTGCCTTGGGAAACTGACCCAAGAAAATATTGGTAGAATTTATGTCAGAGAATGTTTTGCTTATGTTTTCTTCTAGGAATTTTATGGTATCATGTCTTATATGTATTTAAGCCAATAAGCTATTTTGAGTTTATTTTTGTGCATAGTTTGAGGCTGTGTTCTAACTTCATTGATTTACGTGCAACTGTCTGACCTAGAAACAAAACTTTAAATCACCTATTTAGCAAATTATTTAGTATGCACATATTTAGAAAGCATGTCACGGTGTCAACTCCACAAAAAAATTTTTGGTTTTGATCACCATATTCCTCAGTGCCTAGAACAGTGTCTGGCACTTGAAGAGTCTTCAAAAAATACTGTTGAATGATATTATATAGTAGATAGGAAGAACAGGCTTCCTGAGCATGAAATTCAGCTTCTCCACTGATCTGCATGGCTCAGGGCAGGTTGTTCCACCTCTCTGTGCCATTGTTTTATCATCAATGAAGGGAGATGCTGGTAATAGGACTACTTCATCGATCTGGATGAGGATTAAATAAGTTACTGTATATGGACTGTGTAAAAGAGTGTCTGGCACTGTGCTCAAAATTCCAGTTGCCTTTAACATGATTTTTAAAAAACCAGGGAACTCACCCTGGGGCTCTATAACAACATAGAGGAGTCAGATGGGGGAGACTCATATGTATACTTATGGCTGATTCACGTTGTTGTACAGCAGAAACCACACAACACTGTAAAGCAATTATTCTCCTATTTTTTAAAAAAAAAAGCTATTATTAATTACATACTAGTTGCTGCTGCTGCTGCTAAGTCGCTTCAGTCGTGTCCAACCCTGTGCGATCCCAGAGACTGCAGCCCACCAGGCTCTGCTGTCCCTGGGATTCTCCAGGCGAGAACACTGGAGTGGGGTGCCATTTCCTTCTCTAATTCATGAAAGTGAAGTCACTCAGTTGTGTCCGACTCCTAACGACCCAATGGACTGCAGCCTGCCAGGCTCCTCCTTCCATGAGATTTTCCAGGCAAGAGTACTGGAGTGGGGTGCCATTGCCTTCTCCACATACTAGTTATTATTAAGCAATAATCATCATTGCTGTTTTTATTATTATCCAGTTACTGGATTAGACACTGAGGATATAAAAAGGAAAGAGTCGTGGCCCCTATCCCCGATGAGTTTGCTCACTGGAGGATGCAACTGGTAAGCAAAACTATCCATGCAACACAGATGTCAGGGCAACAGCAGGTGACTGTGCAAGGAAAAGCAGGCACTTCACAACACAGTGTGGAATCAGTGAGTACTCCCTGGAGAAAATAACACATGTGAACTCAGTCTCTAAAACTAAATCCTCTCTGCCTAATGGAAAAGAAGCCTGTGTGTGGTCATCAGAAATCACTGTCTGCCAGAGTTCTGGCTGAATCACAGGACATGTGTACAAGTATTGTTCCCTTTCTCTTCCTTGATCTCCCTTCCTGTGATGTCGACTGTATGTCAGATAGGGAGCAGAAGACCTGCTTGGTAGGAGGCCTCCATGCCTCTACAGACTGAGCTTTAAGACAGTAAGTTTCAAACTGTGTTTCATGAATCCCAAGGACATCCTTTGGGCACAACTCCCTCTAAATCACAGGAAAATCCAACTAAGAAAGGGTCTCCATAACCCCCACTCTGCATGAACCATAAATATGGAAATCTGTATATGATGTCTTTGGAAAAGAGCACTCCACTGTGAAAGTTAAATTTTTTCAGGTTTAAAATCCAATTCCTTACAGATTCTTCTAAGAAGCATCTTATCGGGGAGAAAGGCTCCTGTGAAACGCAAGTGTTTGGGGAAAGGAAATTTTTAGAGGCTTCTAAACAAGAAGTGTTCTCCCTGGCATATTTCCCAGCCTAAAAAGATTTATTCTTTTTAATGTAATGCTATAGGCAACAAGGTTCAGCTAATAAAACATCAAATTTTGTGAATGGTGAAATATTACAAATTCTCCTGAAGTACTCATGATTTTTTCACTGTTTTTATAATAGATCACATATTCCAGAGAGCAAATATGTTTACATAAACAAATTGTAGTTACTGTTTTATCTACATTAAGGAAAAAAAAACATATATCAATCCACTGAGTCTACTCCATTTATAATTGTATTGCATGTCCAGGTTATTATTTGGAGATCCACTAAGTGATAAAGAATACCAGGATTTTCTACCATCCCTCTTCAGTTCAGTTCAGTTCAGTTCAGTCGCTCAGTCATGTCTGACTCTTTGCGACCCCATGAATCACAGCACGTCAGGCCTCCCTGTCCATCATCAACTCCCGGAGTTCACTCAGACTCACGTCCATTGAGTCCGTGATGCCATCCAGCCACCTCATCCTCAGTCGTCCCCTTCTCCTTCTGCCCCCAATCCCTCCCAGCATCAGGGTCTTTTCCAATGAGCACCATCCCTCTACACAAGCAAAATATGGTACCTAATTTGAAACACTCCGAAAGCCTGTCAAATGTAAATAGTTATATCCTATGTGGATCACGACAAACTATGGAAAATTCTTAAAGAGATGGGAATACCAGACCACCTGACCTGACTCTTGAAAAATCTGTATGGAGGTCAGGAAGCAACAGTTAGCACTGGACATGGAACAACAGACTGGCTCCAAACCAGGAAGAGGTAAGTCAAGGCTATATATTGTCACCCTGCTTATTTAACTTATATGTAACTACAGAGCACTTATATCAGAGTACATCATGCAAAATGCTGGGCTAGATGAAGCACAAGCTGGAATCAAGATTGCCAGAAGAAATATCAATAACTTCAGATATGCAAATGACACCACCCGTATGGCAGAAAATGAAGAAGAACTAAGAGCCTCTTGATGAAAGTGAAAGAGGAGAGTGAAAAAGCTGGCTTACAGCTCAACATTCAAAAAACTGAGATCGTGGCATTTGGTCCCATCATTTCATGGCAAATAGATGGGGAAACAGTGGAAACAGTGACAGACTTTATTTTCTTGGGCTCCAGAATCACTGCAGATGGTGACTGCAGCCAGGAAATTAAAAAACACTTGCTCCTTGGAAGAAAAGCTATGACCAACCTAGACAGCATATTAAAATGCAGAGACATTACTTTGCCAACAAAGGTCTGCCTAGTCAAAGTGTGGTTTTTCCAGTAGTCATGTACGGATGTGAGAACTGGACTGTAAAGAAAGCTGAATGCCAAAGAACTGATGCTTTTGAACTGTAATATTGGAGAAGACTCTTGAGAGTCCCCTGAACAGCAAGGAGATCCAACCAGTCAATCCTAAAGGAGATCAACCCTGAATATTCATTGGAAGGACTGATGTTGAAGCTGAAACTCCAGTCCTTTGGCCACCTGATGCAAAGAGCTGACTCATTTGAAAAGACCCTAATACTGGGAAAGATTGAAGGCAAGAGGAGAAGTGGACGCGACAGAGGATGAGATGTTGGATGGCATCACCGACTCGACAGACATGAATTTGAGTAAGCTCCAGGAGTTGATGATGGACAGAGAAGCCTGGCATTCTGTAGTCCATGGGGTCACAAAGAGTCAGACACTACTGAGCAACTGAACTGAAATGCAGAACAAGCACTAACACAGCTGATATCTTTCTGGAACAGGATCACACAATTCTATTTTTTAACGTTGTTCAAAATTTTTCTTGATAACTTTCAAATACATCAAAATAAATTTTAAGGGAACAAATGAGTTAAATGTAAAACAAAAACATTTTTTGAAACTAGGAGGAAAAAAAGAGTCAAGTATTTTTCTGGTCTAGAAAGGAGAAAAATGTTTTCTCAAGGGGAAAAAAGGAAAAGATCAATAAATTTGACTATTTGAGAAGTATAAAACTTCTGTGCCTCAAAAAAATTAAAAGGCAAACAACCAAGTATGAGGACATATTTACAAACTACGTCAGTGGGCATTGGTCCTGTTATAAGAAGAGTTCTTAGAAATCAGAAAGAAAAATATTAATGCCACAACAGATGAAATGGACAGAAGACATGAACAAGCTCAGTTCACAAAAGAAGAAATAAAAATGCCTCATGACATGTAAGTATAATGCAAATAATTGAGAGAGAAAAATTAAATTGGTTAATTGATCAAGTCTCAGTGTTGGCACAAGGGGTAAAATAGACCATTTCATATACTACTGAAGAGGGTGAAAAATCAGGATGTGTACTCTCTTTCTGCAAAAAGAAAGATTCACATTTGTCCCAGGAGATTTAAAATGTGCATATCCTTTGATCCAAGAATATGTTAAAGGAAGAAATCAAAAATTCTACAAATATTAGTGTAAAAGACATTCATTGTAGGATTTCTTGTAACAGAAAAAGTGAAAAATGGTAACATGAGGAAGGTGGTTAAATAAACGGTGGCACCTGTATCACAGTATACTCTGCTTCAATGCACTCTCTTTTTCCTACCAAATAGCTTCTCATGCTCTGTTCTGTGTTTTGTGCACCTACAGCTTCTGCTTACTTAGGGCTTCTGCTTGCTCCTGGTCCTCCCTCGCCTCCTTCTACTCTACATCAGACACCTTTTTTTATTATCTCCCAGCTTCTGTCTCTACAAACAAGTATCTGATTCTCCCTCTACCTCCCAACATAAACTCCTATGGGAGAGACTCTCACTCCTTTAGCTAATTTATTGCCTTCTCTGTGAAGATGAGGTCAGAAGGGCAGCAGGGAGAAGCAGTGATGGCCTCGTGTGGCCGGGACACAGGTGCCTATTCAGAAACGAGCCCTTTATGAGGGGACGGTAAACACCCTCACTACCACGGTAGCCTGTGTGACAGTCCCACTGCCTCTGTCTACTCACCTCCAAATAGCGCCATGTTGAACTCGAACAGCTGCTCTGCTTGTTTTCTTTCTTCATTTTATAGGAAGAGCTGGGACCAGGATTTCTTTAATTTGGCAACCGAGCACCTATTATGGTGCCTAGCACTCAATACGTGTCTGTTAAATGATTAAGCTGTTGCAAGAATTAATGGAAATAATGTGATGCCTAGCGTGAGGTAGCTGCTCCCTAGCTCCCCCCTCCCTCATTCTCCCAAATCTCATTCCTCCTTTGTTGATGCAGAATTTGCCTCCCTAAGTGGCCCCAAGGCAAGAGCTACTCACTACACTCAGAGCTGTAAGACATTAATATTATCAAGAGATTCATTAAGTGGGGTAAATAACTCTTCACCCTGAATGCTTAGAGTAGTCCAGCTGATACTAAATAACAAGCAAAACAAAAGTCTCCCAAACTCATGATTTTACTTTTTGTATTACTTTGACTGGGCTTCTCCCCTCTTTTCATGCACATAGGGGCTGAGCAGACATAGCAAGAAAGGCAACAACTTGCCTGGTGCTCCCTTGGTTAAGACTCCATGCTCCCAGCATAGAATGCATGAGTTCAACCCCTGGTCAGGGAACTAAGATCCCTCATGCCTCACTGAGCAGCCTAAATAAAAAATAAATAAATACATAAATATTATTTTTTAAAAAAGAAATAAAGGCTAAATCACCAGGTACCAGGCAGTAATGTACTGTCCACTTTCCTTTGACACCGAGTCAGTAAAACTTAGGGTCTGCAGCAGCACTGGCTTTCTGGAGCAGAGAGTGGGCAGAAAGGGGCCTGAAACTTCTGAGGATGATATGGGATGAATAGTGAGGACCTGGGATCCAGACTGCCTGGGTCCAGAGCCCAGTCTTGACATTTGTAAGCTGTGTGACATTGAGAAAATTGCTTAGCTTCTCCATACATCAGTTTCTCCATTTGTATAATGGTTATAATAATAGTTGAATCTTAGAATTGTTGTAAGGGTTAAGTAAATTAGTATTTTCCAACATGTGGTGTTTAAAGACATACAAATATTTGCTATCATTATTGAGGATCTGGTATGTACCAAGTATTTCCACAAACATGATCTCTTAACCTTTGTAACACACTGAAACATGGATGGTGTACCTCACTCTGTGATTAAGAAACTAAAGGACAAAGAGGTTAAGAGTATTTCTCGTATTCTGGTAGGACCAGGTTTAACTACAATGTACTGATAAGGCTTCGTTGACCAGTTGATGGCCTACCCTGTCTGTATTTTGTTAAATATTCTGAACATCACCCCCTTCATCAGTTCTTCATGCCCCATGTCTCACTGTATTTCCATCCTGAAAAGAAAACAATGTCCCTGACCTGTTTGGTAAATGTCCAAACATGTTTGACCTCTTTCAGAATGTTTTTATGTGGCTAATGTTAGTTTAGTTAAAAGTCTAGTCAAAGCTATGGTTTTTCCAGTAGTCATGTATGGATGTGAGAGTTGGACTATAAAGAAAGCTGAGTGCCAAAGAATTGATGCTTTTGATCTGTGAAGATCAAAAGATGTTGGAGAAGACTCTTGAGAGTCCCTTGGATTGCAAGGCGATCCAACCAGTCCATCCTAAAGGAAATCAGTCCTGAATATTCATTGGAAGGACTGATGCTGAAATTCCAATACTTTGGCCACCTGATGCTAAGAAGTGACTCATTGAAAAGACCCTGATGCTGGGAAAGATTGAAGGTGGAAAGAGAAGGGGATGACAGGGAATGAGATGGTTGGATGGCATCACCGACTCAATGGACATGAGTGTGAGTAAGCTTTGGGAACCTGGCGTGCTGCAGTCCATGGAGTCACAAAGAGTAGGACATGACTGAGTGACTGAAGTGAACTGAACTGAACTGAATGTTCGTTTACTCTGTAGCAAATGGCAATCATTTCTTCCTCCATGGAATATGCTGGATAAATTGCTGCCTCCCACTACCTCCTTTGATTGCCTGTCCATAATTGTGGCTGTCAGAATGGAGAGCAGCTCTTCCCTGCAATGAAGAGGGTGCAGCAGTAAGCAGATTCAATTGTGATGTTCTTTGGCTCAGCCCACCGAGGTGTTTGTATCTTCTGCCATGACATCCCTGTGACTTATCTCTCCTGACTGTCTCCTCTAACCCTTGCATGTCTCCCTGTGGCTCAGTGGCTCAGCTGTGAATCATTCTTTTTTCTTATGTATCACGACTGTAATTTTTGTTACTTCCTGGATAATGGAATAGTCATGCACAAAGCTTTCTTCTGCAAGGAGATCAGAACAATTAGCAAACGCACAGCAGTAATCGCCCAGCCACAACGCATCCAGAATATGTGATGATGGAGGGGCTGTTAAGTAGGAAAGCAGCAAAGATGAGACCTAAGACCAGTGAGAGGGCTCCAGAGATCTCCTTCCCCGCCCAGCACAGGATTGTTCCATGTGTGCTGGACAGACTGAAGTTGCATCAAGCTGTGGTGACTGAGAGCTGGATGGTGAGGTAGGAAAGCTGGATTTTGATTCTGCCAGTTCACTGTGGTGTTGCTGGATAATTGCCTACTTACTGTGCTTCAGCTTTTTCACTGGAAAAATTAATTTCATCTAGACATTTTTCTTGAGTATATTTTTGAGTACTGTATTAGTTTGCTAGGGCTACCATTACAAAGTACCACCAAATGGGTGGCTTAGAAAAAAAAAAAAAAACAGAATTGTCCATGGTTTGGTTCAGTTCAGTTCAGTTGCTCAGTTGTGTCTGACTCTTTGAGACCCCATGAACCACAGCACCCAGGCCTCCCTGTCCATCACCAACTGCCGGAGTCTACCCAAACTCATGTCCATCGAGTCGGTGATGCCATCCAACCATCTCACCCTCTGTCGTGCCCTTCTCCTCCTGCCCTCAATCTTCCCCATCATCAGGGTCTTTTCCAAGAAGTCAACTCTTTGCATCAGGTGGCTAAATTATTGGAGTTTCAGCTTCAACATCAGTCCTTCCAATGAACACCCAGGACTTATCTCCTTTAGGATGGACTGGTTGGATCTCCTTGTAAGCCAAGAGACTCTCAAGAATATTCTCCAAAACTAGTTTAAAAGCATCAGTTCTTCAGTGCTCAGCTTTCTTTATAGTCCAACTCTCACATCCATACATGACTCATGTTTCTGGAAGCTAAAATTCCAAAATCAAGGTGCCGGCAAGGGGGTTTCCTTCTGAAATCTGTGAGGGAAGCATCTGTTCCTTGACTTGTCAATGGCCATCTTCTCCCTGGGTCTCTTCACATCATCATCCTTCTATACTCATCTCTTTCTCTTCAATTGACATTCTTTTCATAAGGACGCCAAGTCATGTTGGATCAAGAGTCTCCTCTGCTCCAGTTCATCTTAACTAATTACACATGAATGACCTTAATTCCAAATAAGGTCACATTCTGAGATATGGAAGGTTAGGACTTCATGATATGAATGGGAATTGGGAACAAAGTTAAACCGATACCAAGTCCCTTCTAATATTCTGAGAACTATTTTGATGCTGAAGATACAGCAGTGAACAAGGAAGACAAAATGCCTGCCCACATTGAGCTTACATTCTAGTAGGAAAAGACAGACAAAATAAATAAAGTAATAAAGTGCTTTAGAGAAAAGTCAAGCAGAAAGGGATGGAGCAGGCACAGAATCCTGGTGTAGGGGGGTCATTTTTAAATAGGGAGTGTCTAGGAAAGCCTCAATGAGAAGGTTTATTTGATAGTCATAGAGACCTGGGGGCTTCCCCGATGGCGCTAGTGGTAAAGAACCTGCCTGCCAATGTAGGAGACCTAAGAAACGCTGGTTTGATCCCTAGGTTGGGAAGATCCCCTGGAGAAGCGAATGGCAACCCACTCCAGTATTCTTGCCTGGAGAATCCCATGGACAGAAGCCTGGTGGGCTACAGTTCATAGGGTCACAAAGAATCAGACACGACTGAAGTGACGTAGCACTAGAATGGAGTGACCTGGGAGACGGGGAGATGTTGGAGGTAGGTGAGTGCCAGGTAGAGGGAACAACAAATGCAAAGACCTTGAGTCAGAAGCATGCCTGGAGTATTCAATGACTAGCAGGGAGGTCCTTGTGGTTGAAGCAGGTCAATAAGGAGGATAGTGGGAGGGAAACAGGTCAGAGAAATAAAAGCAGGTATAGAATAGCAGGGCTTCTGTTCAGTTCAGTTCAGGTCAGTTGCTCAGTTGTGTCCGAATCTTTGCGACCCCATGAATAGCAGCACTCCAGGCCTCTCTGTCCATCACCAACTCCTGGAGTTCACCCAAACTCATGTCCATCGAGTAGGTGATGCCATCCAGCCATCTCATCCTCTGTCATCCGCTTCTCCTCCTGCCCCCAATCCCTCCCAGCATCAGAGTCTTTTCCAATGAATCAACTCTTTGCATGAGGTGGCCAAAGTACTGGAGTTTCAGCTTTACCATCATGCCTTCCAAAGAACACCCAGGGCTGATCTCCTTTAGAATGGACTGGTTGGATCTCCTTGCAGTCCAAGGGACTCTCAAGAGGCTTCTCCAACACCACAGTTCAAAAGCATCAATTCTTCAGTGCTCAGCTTGCTTCACAGTCCAACTCTCACATCCATACATGACTACTGGAAAAACCATAACCTTGACTAGACGGACCTTAGTCGGCAAAGTACTATCTCTGCTTTTGAATATGCTGTCTAGGTTGGTCATAACTTTCCTTCCAAGGAGTTAGCATCTTTTAATTTTATGGCTGCAATCACCATCGCAGTGATTTTGGAGCCCCAAATAATAAAGTCTGACACTGTTTCCCCATCTATTTCCCATCAAGTGATGGGACCGGATGCCATGATCTCAGTTTTCTGAATGTTGAGCTTTAAGCCAACTTTTTCACTCTCCACTTTCACTTTCATCAAGAGGCTTTTTAGCTCCTCTTTACTTTCTGCCATAAGAGTGGTGTCATCTGCATATCTGAGGTGATTGATATTTCTCCCGGCAATCTTGATTCCAGCTTGTGCTTCTTGCAGTCCAACGTCTCTCATGTTGTACTCTGCATACAAGTTAAATAAGCACGGTGACAATATAGAATCTTGACGTACTCCTTCTCCTATTTGGAACCAGTCTGTTGTTCCATGTCTGGTTCTAAATGTTGCTTCCTGCCCTGCATATGGGTTTCTCAAGAGGCAGGTCAGGTGGTCTGGTATTCCCATCTCTTTCAGAATTTTCCACAGTTGATTGTGATCCACACAGTCAAAGGCTTTGGCATAGTCAATAAAGCAGAAATAGATGTTTTTCTGGAACTCTCTTGCTTTTTCCATGATCCAGCGGATGTTGGCAATTTGATCTCTGGTTCCTCTGCCTTTTCTAAAACCAGCTTGAACATCTGGAAGTTCACGGTTCACGTATTGCTGAAGCCTGGCTTGGAGAATTTGGAGCATTACTTTACTAGCATGTGAGATGATTGCAATTGTGTGGTAGTTTGAGCATACTTTGGCATTGCCTTTCTTTGGGAATGGAATGAAAATTGACCTTTTCCAGTCCTGTGGCCACTGATGAGTTTTCCAAATTTGCTGGCATATTGAGTGCAGCACTTTCACAGCATCATCTTTCAAGATTTGAAATAGCTCCATTGGAATTCCATCATCTCCACTAGCTTTGTTCATAGTGATGCTTCCTAAGGCCCACTTGACTTCACATTCCATGATGTCTGGCTCTAGGTGAGTGAATACACCATTGTGATTATCTTGGTTATGTAGATCTTTTTTGTACAGTTCTTCTATGTATTCTTGCACCTCTTCTTAAGCCCGCAGGGCTTCTATAGGCCACAATAAAGATGCTCTTTGGCTTTTATTTTTAAAGAATTGGAGATATGCTAGAGGATTTGAGGAGAGAAATGATTACTGAGAATTTGGATACAGCAAAAATATAACGAGAGCAGTGAGGGACAACCCCATGGATTCTGGCCTGAGCAGCAGGCTGGGTGGTTATACCCTTAATGAGGAAGACTATAAGAAGAGCAGACTGGGGATGGAAATCGGGAGTTTAATTTTTTGACACAGTAAGTTTGGCAGACCCATTAGACAACCAGGTAGGCTGGAGATTTACATTAAGGAAGTGTCAACGTGCTGACAGTCTGTAAGGTCATAAGCCTGTTCAAGGTCACCAAAGGAGTGACCACAGATTGAGAAAAAAAAGCAGACCAAGATCTGCACCTTGGCCCATCTGATATTTATAGGTTAGGAATATACAGAGGAATCAGAAAAAAGAGACTGCAAGAGAGGCCAGAGAAATAGGAGGAAGACAAGGAGAACGTGGTCCTGAAAATCAAGGAGGAGGACCTCAGGTCAGAGCTGGAAACTGAATTTTGCCAAATAAAAGCCATTGTTCATCTCTGGGGTATTAGTAGAGGGTGGAATGATGGCTGAGTAGAATCAGTTAATGAGAGAACTGGGGACCACAAGTACAGACTTGAGGAGTTTTGGTGTACAGGGAGACAAAATATGGGCAGGACTAAGATCAGATATCTCATACTCATTTGAAAGATCAGATGGATGATATAAATGAATAAGGTGGTGATTATGACAGGATATAGTGCAGAAAGTAGAGAACATAAATGTAAAAAATTTTCATGTCTTTTATCTTTAGGTAAAGGTGATCTAATAAGAATAGAAACAAAAAATAATGTGTCAAATGAAACATGTCAAGGCCATCGGTTTCTGATGCCTGGACTAAACGATCTCCAAAGGTCCTTCCAGTCTATAGTTCTATAAATCTAAGCCAGAAGGAAAAATGAAGTCCAGGTCATGGAATGTGAGCCCCTAGGCTATAAATAGTCCCATTTCTTTCTGAACTGGAGCTAAGCATTTGTCGTGATTCTCCTGGGATTCGTGATAGAGGCACTTTGGTTCTTAACTAGCTTGTAAAAGCTGGAAACCAGAATTGCAAAATGGGGACTTCACAGCACCATCATCCATCCAAAGACAAATATTTATTAAACCACAGCTCTATATGGGAGGCACTGTGTTATTTGCCATAACATTTTGGACCATCCCTGTATTCCAAGAGTTTACGGATTAATGGGAGAGACAGACATGTAAACAGGCCCATGAGCAGCACAAAGAAGCAGGGTATGGACAATGGAGGGTGTGCCTGACCCAACTGGGCAAGCCGGACGAGGAAGGCTTCAGGAAAAAGAGAGAAGGGTATCTGGGCTGGGTGTTGAAGGGTTATCTGGAGTTAGAGAGCACAGAAAGAGGAGAGGGGTGTAAATACGGCCACAGTGTGGGCAGCCTGACGGCTTGTGCTCAGCCTGCCTGCACACTCTCGGGGACCACTGTGGGCAGAGTGGTGGTGAAGATTACACACTGTGAAACCCGACTGCCTTGGTTCCTGATCTCCACTCTGCCACCCATCAATGGCCTTGAATGAATGTCTTAACCTCTCTGCCTGAAGTTTCTCTATCTCTAAAATGGACTTTGTACTGGTACCTACTTAGATGGACTCTGGTGAGAATCCGGTATGTCTAATAAAGCAGGTAGAAGTGTACCTGGCACCAAGGCAGTGCTGTGTGTCTGCTGTTATTATCTGGGAAAGCTTTCAAGAGGAACACTTTTCCAGGCAAAGAACCAGTGGAAGGATGGTAAAGGCAGAGAGAGCCCCGTGGGCAAAAGCACCAGCTCACAGCATGTGTGGGAATGCATCACAGGACTCAAGTGAGCACCCCAGAGCTGAGGCTAGAGAAAGGAAAGGTCAGGAGCGCACACCTCTTTCTCCCTAGGAAGGAATGACTTGGGCAGGAAAAACCTGGGGGTTAGCTCTGCCCACCAGAGCGAACAGTTTGCGGCAGAGGGTAGGGGGTAGAGAAGTTGCTTTACCTGGGCAATAAGCAGCTCAACCGTAGAACACACTTGTGACCTCATCTCCTTTGCACACTTTACACTGTAGGAAGCCTTATGGAGAATTGTCATTTGGCATGAATCCAGTGGCTCATTGGGGATAAACTGCCGTCTTCTGTTTAAAAGACCACAATCCCCAAACTGATTGTAGTCCCAGGTAGTGAATTAATTTCATACAGCCAAAGTAGTCCAACTCACATCCCTGTTCCTCCTAAAGAACCACTCACCCCGATTTTTCTCAGTAAATATTTGGGGGGAGATGTGTGCTCATAATCTCAACGTGTAGATCAGTTTCTGGGATAGTATACAGTTTACATTATACGCAGTACTGAGTACATCCAAACCTCCATAGGCTGTGTAACGCTTTCTTTATGTCCCTGAAGACGCTGGAATCATCTCGGTTTCATCATCTTGATTCTATGGTTCTACAAATACAATGACAGCTGTTCCTCACAGAGGCATAAATCCATTTTCTAACCCCAGAATCAAGCAGTAAACAGTTTTACCGTTATTAGTCCAAGGGAACTTTGGCTAGGATCTTGTCATTAATGTAAAGTTCATCGGTGATATAGCACAGTTAAAAGCAAATCTACTGCAGGGTTTTTATCTCCAGATGGTGGTGATGGGGGTGTCACTGAAATCCCGTAGCCCTTCCTCAATTCTCCATATGTTGACAGAGAGCTCGTGCAGACATCTCCATAAATGTTACTGCTGTGTTTTAAGACTTCTGCCAGCATTACCGTCTTCTATGATTTCCAGATTTGGCTACTTCAAGGACGAAAATGCTTCTTTGTTATTTCATATCTTCAGATCATATATTGGCCTTGCTCCATTGGAGATTATTGGATCCGTGATAAACAAAACCATACTAAAGTCAGAAATATTGAACAAATTGGCTTCTCGTGTGTCAAGGAAGACATTTGGGATACTTTTGGCTTCATCAATGGTTGATTCTATTTTCTCTTTGATCATCACAGTAAAACATTGTAAATGCACTATTTACAAGCTCCTACAAATTTATCAAAATCCATTGAATTCTTTCCCTTGCTGACTTACACATTGCTTTATAAATCTCATAATTTTCAGTGACACTATTTCTGATGTATCCTATTTCTTCTTCTCCTAATTAGATTGTTTTCCATTTTTCTGAACTTTCAGTATTTCCCATTGAAGTTAATTCTTTTTCTTCTGCTTTTGGGAAACTTGATAATTAAATGTATTTCAGGTGCCTACAAGTTATATCTCTTGCTCCTTTGTGATTCTGTCCAGTTTCCTCCTTTTATTTATTATTTGTGTTTAAAATATCATTATTACTAATTACAAGAGCAGATATTTATTGAATGTCCATTCTGTGGTGATGATGTTATGCTAAGTAAAATGACGATAGAATAGAATGGGAAAAGTCACTCTCTACATACAGTGTGTGTGTGTGTGAAAATTCACTTCCTTTCTTTAATAGTCTCTCTTGTCTTATTGAAAGCAAACCCATATTTCCTTTTAGCCCCCTTCCTTTTGAATTCTAAATACCTTTTCCTTTGTTGTTTTGCTGATGGAAGCTTGTTCAAAAAACTCAGATAGGTGGGTGTAGAGTCTGTCAGGAAAAGAGTTAAAAAAACCTCTACTGTCCCAGCTAGCTGTGGCCCACAGGCTGCTAATTAGCTTGATGGATCAGCACCTGGTCTGGTTACGAATGCTCAGAAGCTCATTGGCCGCTGGCAGCTGATTCCTGACTCCCTGAGGTCTGGAGATGTATCAGCCTGAGCAAAGAGAGCTGGCACTTGCTTAAAGGGTAGCTGTAGCCAATTATTCATGCGCTCCTTTGGACTCAACTTAGCTGAAGGAAGAATCATCCATTCAGACAAATTTGAGGCAGCCTTTTCTTGCACAAAAGGCTGCATCTACATGGCACATTTTTCCTTTTTTGGTGTTATTACAGTACAATGACAAATATAAGTAACAATTCCATAATTATCTAAGGGTTACTAAGTTATGCTAAAATTTTTTCATATATTCCTGTCCTTCCTCCCTTTTTCTTCTTTTTATTCCTTAGGAAGATTTTTAAAGTCAATTTTTCTTATTCTTCTGATTTCAGTGGGTTTTTCTTAAATATACATATATGTTTATTTTACATATTGGTTTATATGATACCAAAACTCTAGATTCTGCTGAAGTTACATTGGCCAGAGAGGCATCAAGTATTGGATGTAGATTAGTAGCTCTGCTTTGCCACTTAATAGCTGTGTGACTTCAGGCAAGGTTCTTAGCTTTTCTGAACCTCAGATACCTCATCTGTAATCTGGAGAGTCTAGTTTCCTAGATCAAAAGTTCGTTGAAATGATTATGCAGAATCATACTAGCTTCCTTTCCTTAATAGTTACTACTCACACGGATCAGCCCTTGACATTGGAGTGTCCCTTGTGTGCAGAGCCTAGTAGTGGGGCTTGTGGAAAGATATAAACTAAACAGAATATACCTAGCTGCTGTTAAACCCACTAAAATGCATGAACAAAAAGTGAGAGTAGGCAGAGGAAACAAAGGCTGTCATAGGCCAGTATCAGCTCTAACTTGTCTTCCTGCACATGCATCCACATGTCCACTTTCTGTCCGTTTCACTTGTGCCAACATGGGTGCCAATCTCTCTTTGAAGCTCCTGTTAGCTTCATCACACACAATTAGTCAGTTACTTAGTCTTTACCAAAGATTTCATGAAAATCGGAAGGTTGAGGTGTTCACAGTGTGTACTCAACATTAACAAATTTATCTGAAGTCCCTTTTGAAATTTCCATTCTCTAAGGATCATATTGTCGCTACTGTTTTCTTCCTCCACAAAGATTCTGCCCTTGGTGACTCCTTTTTCTTTATCATCTTCCTCCCAGGACCATTCAAACTCCTCTCCTTGTAAGCCCAGAAGTCAAACAACCCTCTTGAGTTACTTGAGTATGCCCACAGGGGCATACACCCTTCTCCCCATGCAGTGTATCAAAATATTTCTTCCAAACAAATAAGGGAATGAGATTTTATCCATCTCTCTATACACTGCTGCTGCTGCTGCTGCTGCTAAGTCGCTTCAGTCGTGTCCGACTTTGTGCAACCCCATAGACGGCAGCCCACCAGGCTCTGCCATCCCTGGGATTCTCCAGGCAAGAACACTGGAATGGGTTGCCATTGCCTTCTCCAACGCATGAAAGTGAAAAGAGAAAGTGAAGTCGCTCAGTCATGTCCAGCTCTTTGTGACCCCATGGACTGCAGCCCACCAGGCTCCTCCGTCCATGGGATTTCCCAGGCAAGAGTACTGGAGTGGGGTGCCAGAGCCTTCTCCACTCTCTATACACACACCATCTTATTTAATTATCATAATATCTTTGTATGGAGGTATTTTTGTACCCGTTTTGGGGGGCTTCCCTGGTGGCTCAGAGGTTAAAGCCTCTGCCTGCAATGTGGGAGACCTGGGTTCAATCCCTGGGTCAGGAAGATCCCCTGGGGAAGGAAATGGCAACCCATTCCAGTATTCTTGCCTGGAGAATCCCATGGACGGAGGAACCTAGTGGGCTACAATCCACGGGGTCGCAAAGAGTCGGACACGACTGAGTGACTTCACTTTCTTTCACTTTACAGATAAAGAAACCAAACTCAGAGCAGTTAGGGAATTGCCCCAGTGTATAAGACCCACCTTGTGTGTTTGTTGTGAAGATTGAGTATGGTGACATATAATTCAGTGCTTGCCCTGGCACAAGTCACAGAGGTGGTAACCATGCATCCACAAGCAGGAGTAGCAACAGCAGACGTCGCAACAGTAGCAACATCCTTGTCCTGTCCGGCTTGGGTGGTTAGCATAATGAATGTCAGTTTCAGGGCCAGCTACAGAGTTTGCAGGATCCAAAATGTGGGGCCTGGCCAGGGGTGGGAAAGTCCTCTCCCCTTCCCACAGGCCCATCACCCCAGCCTAATGGCAGATGAGTGACTCCCTCCCCTCCTCCATCAAGGGGTAACCCTCTCTAGGCCAGGATATGCTTGGTCTTTGTGGTGAGGGAGTGAGAAACCCCTGCCGAGTCATCCGCCATGTCGCCCACCAAACACAAACAGTAGCCATGAGCTACTGTTTGGGGTAGGGGTGGCTGTCAGCTTGCTTAACCTAAAAAGCCCCAGGGTGGTTAACCCTCCACCCCAAGACCACTCACCACCATGGGGGTGGAGGTGGGGGAAGGAGAGTAAGAGCTGAATGAAAGCCAGCCCCTGCCCCACCCTTCTAAGTGCCACCTGATTGCTACCCCAGGTAAAGGGCAGCAGCGTTTGTGGGGTGGTCCAGAGAGAGGCCAGGAGTAGAGAACAGCAGGGCAGCAGGAGGTAGGGAACAGACGGCCAAAATCTCATCCTAGGAAGGCAGGATCATATGTGAGCTGAGATTCTAAGCCCTGGCACATGCTCCATGCTCTCATCAGACGTCATTTACAAACACCAATTTAAAGTTAAAATCATTCAGAATTACAAAACTGCAACTGCAGAGTATTAAGCCAAACTCAGAACCCTTCTGAGAACTAGACCCTAAGGGACAATGGTAATCACATGCCCCTGAAGCCAGCCCTGATCAACAATGAATATGCGAGTGCTTCAAAAAACATTAAATATCATATAAATGTAAAGCAGTAGGCAACAATATTAGGCCCTTGCAACTCTGTTGGCATTTACTTAATAGCCCCAGATTTCTAAGAACAAAGGAGACCTCTGATATATTTGTTTTTCCCTCAGGGAGGAAATATGTTACCAGAAATATTGCAGTCACGCCTTCTGAGTGATAGGGTGAAACCAGAGTTTTGGGGGAGCATCCTTGCTGTCCTCACAAATCCTCCTTGTAATACATACACCAAGGCAGACGTCTGGACTCCTCCTCAGGTCAGAATCATGGATCCTCCCTTTAAGGAGGAAAAATGAGCTCCCATCCTGGAGCTTCCCACAGCATTTGTCCCCCTCCACCCTCCCCCACAGACCTCCAGGAACAAGGGCCCTCTGTGAAATACCTTCCGCTGACTGAGAACTTGAAAAGCTGAGCTTCCCAGTGCCCTGGTTCTCTCCTTAGTCCTGTGGGCCAGTCTGGGCTGCAGCACCATGTTCGGCACAGATTTGATTTCACACATTTCAATACAGCAGATCTGCTAGACCATTTTTTTACATTTATTAGAGCACCCAGTGATCTGGAATAAACCAGTTATTAAACAGCTTCTTGGTCTACATCGTAATTAGAAAAAGCAGCTGAGAGAAAGGGGGAAAATGCAAATTAGAACATTCTCACCCTTCATACCCTCTAGGGACCCATTTAGAGCAAAGTGGTAATTTACTAAATGATAGCCTAATGGCCTGAAAGAGTTAACGTGGCTTCCCACGTTATTTCCACCCAGAGAGTCATTTCGGCCCTGGGGGTACAATGGCTCATCCCACCCTCAGTCCTGACAATGTACCTTCCAGATTAAGTGGATTATCACAGCCCTCCCCTACAGACCCCACTGTAGTGTTCCACAGAGAGTGGTGAAAGTTTCTTGAGGAGTGTTCTGCCCCACCTCACCCCACCCCTACCTCACCAGAAACTCCTGGCACTTTATGCTCCTTTGTTCCTGGGGTCTTTCCTCAAGAGCCAGTGAGGTTGAAAGCAGCACCACCACCAAATGTCAGGCTGGACATTGCTTGCAAGGGAAGGGATGTTTCAGAGCAAAACTGTATCAGTCATAGTTGTGACATAGCCTTCTTCACAGCATATTACCCAAGGCAGTAGCTTCAGTGTTGTAGGAAAATACATGAGGCTTGGAGTTAGCAATTTTTAATTCCAGCCATGGTTCTGCTACTCACTCAGTTCAGTTCAGCTGCTCAATTGTGTCTGACTCTTTGCGACCCCATGGACTGCAGCACGTCAGGCCTCCCTATCCATCGCCAACTCCCAGAGTCCACTCAAACTCATGTCCATTGAGTCACTGATGCCATCCAACAATCTCATCCTCTGTTATCCTCTTCTCCTCCCACCTACAATCTTGCCCAGCATGAGGGTCTTTTCAAATGAGTCCGTTCTTTGCATCAGGTGGCCAAGTATTGGAGTTTCAGTTTCAGCATCAGTCCTTCCAGTGAATATTCAGGACTGATTTCCTTTAGGATGGACTGGTTGGATCTCTTGCTGTCCAAGGGACTCTCAAGAGTCTCCTCCGACACCACAGTTCAAAAGTATCAATTCTTTGGCATCAGCTTTCTTTATCAAGAGGCTCTTTAGTTCTTCTTCACTTTCTGCCATAAGTGTGGTGTCATCTGCATATCTGAGGTTATTGATATTTCTCTCGGCAATCTTGATTCCAGCTTATGCTTCATCCAGTCCAGTGTTACTCATGATGTACTCTGCATAGAAGTTAAATAAGTGGGGTGACAATATACAGCCTTGACATGAAACCAGTCTGTTGTTCCGTGTCCAGTTCTAACTGTTGCTTCTTGACCTGCATACAGATTTCTCAGGAGGCAGGTCAGGTGGTCTGGTATTCTCATCTCTTGAAGAATTTTCCACAGTTTGTTGTGATCTACACAGTTAAAGGCTTTGGCATAGTCAATAAAGCAGAAGTAGATGTTTTTCTGGAACTCTATTGCTATTTCAATGATCCAACCATAGTCCTGCTACTTACTAGCTCTGTGCCTCTGAGCAAGTCATGAAGCTCTCTTTGGTGGTTTAGTCATTAAACCATGTCTGACTCTTGTGACTCCTTGAACTGTAGCCCGCCAGGTTCCTCTCTCCATGAGATTTTCCAGGCAAGAATACTGGAGTTGGTTGCCATTTCCTTTTCCAGGGGATCTTCCTGACCCAGAAATTGAACCTGGGTTTCCTGCGCTGCAGGCAGATTGTTTTCCAACTGAGCTACAAAGGAAGCCCTCTCTTTACGATCTAAGAAATGGGAACAGTATTAGCCATAACCTCTGGGTTGTTCTTTAGAGGATTAATTGAGATAGTGTGTGAATGTATTTTAGCAACTGCTCATTATTTAAGGAGATACTGTGCTCAGACACTCAGTTGTGTCCAACTGTTTGAGACCCCATGGACTGCAGCCTACCAGGCTCCTCTGTCCATGGATTCTCCAGGCAAGAATACTGGAGTGGGTGCCATTTCCTCCTCCAGGGGATCTTCCCTACCCAGGGGTTGAACCTGTGTCTCTTGCTTCTGCTGCACTGGCAGGCAAATTCTTTACCACTATGCCACCTAGAAAGCCTATTGTCCGACTCTTTGCAACCCCATGGACTGCAGCCCACCAGGCTCCTCCGTCCATGGGATTTTCCAGGCAAGAGTGCTGGAGTGGGGTGCCATTGCCTTCTCTAACTTAAGGAGATAGCATGGCAAAAAGAAGAAATCATGGCTTTCAGAGCCATGTACCCTGGATTTAAGTCTAGTGCTGTTAGATTTTGGGAAAATTACATAACTTCTCAGCATCACCATAACTTCATCCAGTAAAAAGATGGTACTAGAATAATAGTAACCACCCTCCAGGGTTGCTGAGGTAGTGCGTATAAAGTCCTGGTACATAGTAGGTACACAAGAAATATGTTTCTTCTCTTCCTGTCTCTTTCCCATTCCCAGAAACATCTTCCACAGGTATGCACGTCTCTTTGGCTCCAGAACCTCAAAGTCTGACTCCTGTCTGTCCTCTCCTGCTCCCCGTGGCTCAGGCAAACCCCGCTGCATCCCCCTGCTGAGTTCTCTGGCTCTTCTCCTCTGCTTCCCAGGGTGTTGACTGGACGAGAGAGAGAAGAACCCCATCTTGAGGGCTGAACATAAACATGTTATTCTAACCAGCCCTTAGGTGACAAAAGTCTATGCAAAAATTATTCTTGATGATTTCTTAATTAATGCCGAGCAAATTCAGTTACAATTTTAAAAAGTTTATAGAGCTATCACATGCCCTTGTAAGTACTGACCCTCATCAGTTTATTGTACCTCTTTGGGTAATTGCAGAGCCTTCATCTTTCCCTGCACAGACTTGTTCCTTCCCTGTTTTTCACCATACATCTAACCTTCAGAGATCACCCGAGACGCTAGCTTCTCTCTTGTCCTTGCCCTCCATTCAGTCACCAGAGGACTGAGATGCTACAGCTTTGTACTCCAAATCCCTCCTCGTCCACTTTACCCTCACCCTCGCAGCCCTGACTTCAGCCCCTTATCATTTCTCACCTGGATTTATGCAATGGTGTCCAAAATAATTTTTATATCAGAAGGTTGTTTTGAGAATCAAATAAGATAATACATTTTACCTTTGTTACCATAACATAGCTCGTGGCCTCTGACCCCTGATAGGTACAAAATAAATGGTCACTATCCAAAAGTTTCAGAAAAGAAGTTCTGCCTTAGTTTGAGAAGACTTTCATAGTAGTAAAGCCTCAACAATGAGACAGGCTTCTTGGTTGAAAAGGAGCTCCCTGTCATGGGAAGAGTCCAAGTCTTATTTGAGTAAATGTTTCATTAGAAGTTATAGAGGACATTCAAAGATTAAATGAGATGCTGAGGTAAATTATATTTGAGTTCTCTTCCAGGTAAGTCAGGACACTGTCAATTACAAATGCCAGAAACCCAACTCAAAATAAGGAATTTGTTGGCTCACAAAAGAGAGCAAGTCCAGAGGTTGCAGGCAGGACTGGATGCAAGCCTTGAAAACTTTCACTGGAACCCCTCAGACTCACTCCGTACCTCCACTCTGCTTCCTCAGCACTGACTTCACCCTTGGGCAGACCCTCACCACAGGACGGACATTGGCAGCTCCAGACATCAGGCTCAGCACCCTCCCAATGCCAGTGTCATCATTCTGAATCGTCAGCAATGAGAATTACTTGCAACCATCCCTGAAGGAACCACAGTAACTGAGTGATGGAGCCCTTTGTTAGGCCAGCGGACCAGGGCTCCTCTCCACTATCAGCTCTTTGGGGGCTTCCTAGAATTTCATGGCTCGGGGCTGGAGAAGTGGTTTCCCTAATGAAAAAAAATCAGTCTATTGATAACAAAAGTAAAGGGGCTGGGTATTAAGAAGGAAAAATAGTGAACATCAACCTTTCCATCCTAAGATTCAATTATTCCATCCCCAAATTATTTTAATATAATTAATATAAATGTTATATTAATATTAATATAGCAATGTAATAAAATAATTAATATTTAAATAGACTAGTATCACAGTAATTATTTTCATATTTATTGTATAGTTCTTTCTCACTTCGTTCCTCTAGTATATTTCAGTATCCCTAAGGTACGTTGCAAGAGAATTAGCATAATGATATACATAATCACCGCCAAGTGATGGGCTCTCTTGTCCTCCACAAAATTCTGTGGAGAAAAACAGTGCAACTTTATTATAAGCCTGCTGTACAAAAAGTTGAGCTTCCCTGCAATGCAGGTTCTATTCCTGGTTGGGAAGATCCCCTGGAGAAGGGATGGGCTACTCACTCTGGTATTCTTGGGCTTACCTGGTGGCTCAGATAGTAAAGACTACCTGCAATGTGGGAGACCTGAATTCGATCCCTGGGTTGGGAAGATCCCCTGGAAGAGGGCATGACAACCTCTCCAGTATTCTTGCCTGGAGAATCCGCAAGGACTGAGAAACCTGGCAGGCTACAGTCCATAGCATCACAAAGATTCGGATATGACGGAGCAGTTAAGCACATACGAAAAGTTCCTGTCCACTTAGATGCATGGGCTCTTCTTTACTTACAGAGCTGATAAGCACACCAGAAGGTGCCACAGGAATGAACTTTGCTATTTAGCTCAGTTGATAAGTTGGAATAGCCTCTTGATCCTGAAGGCTTATGAATTAATACTAGAGTGAACTTAATTCTTGGGTTGAATAATTATTGTGCTCCAAGTATTGTGTTAGTTGTTTTTTTTTTTTTACATGAGTACACCCATTTAATCCCTAAACAACATTCTAAAAGAACAATAATCCTTGTTTTACAGATGCAGGAACTGAGGTGCTACAAGGTTAGCAATTTGCTCAGGGTCCACAGCTAGTAAATTATAGAGTCAAGCTTGAACCCAGGTCAGACCTCACAGCCTTTTCCTTTACATTATACTGCCTCCTTAAGGTCTCCAGGTACAAGTCTCCACTCAGCTGTGAACCATATTTCTGAAACCAAAAATCCAATCAAATCAGATCGAATGTCTGACTCATTCAAAGGGAGCTGTCCTGGGAAATCTGGAATGTTCCATCACTTAGTGAAACAGACATCCAGATCAGATTACTGGCACATTCTCTTCTCACGGCTAACCTTGAAAGTTGCTGCTGGCGTTGCACACAGCTGTTTGGCTGGCTAAAGGCGTTAGAAGGATGAGGTGTTTAACACCTGTGCAGTGCTGCTGAAACTGATTCTCAGGGGCTGCTTGTGAGCACAGGCTGCAAGCGAATGTCTTAGCCACGGCTCAATGGAGCTCTTCATGGCTCAGGCCTTGAATGTAGTTAGCCTCCAAAAGAAATCCCTGGGTCTTAATTCAGAAGACTGTGGCAGAACATTCCTGGCAGATGGGCCTGAGTGTTTACATTCATTCCCCTTGGATTCCAAGCCTGCTTGCCTTCAGGAAAAAGTGTAAGTCCCTTCTGCTCTGGGTTATGTGAGTTTGGTAGTTAGATCTGTAAATGTGGCCATGGTTAACAGGAAGTCTATAAGTTGTTTTAAATTTGCTATCCAAATAAAGGAATTTTTCCCCAGAAAAAGTATGATCATGCAATAAAAATAATAAAATTTCTCAGCATTGGAAGTTGACCTATGCCTTACTTGTCTCATTAACGACAAGCACTGAGTATGAGGGAAACCATGCTTCTATAGTAAGGATATGCCACCAACAGTCACACATGCGCAGACACCACTCAGAGCCTTCCTTTTGCGGAACTCTTTGACTCTGTCACCTTGCCATTACACAGACACTTTCTCTCTGACTCACATGCCATGCCCTCTATCTGCACATACTTTTTTTTTTTTAACAAACTTTAAAGTCCCACTTTCCACATATTGGAAGGTAAAATTCCACAACATCATGATTATAAATCCACATTCAGAGTGCTCCTATATCTACGGTAGCTTAGTTCTGAAATATCTTTCTATCAGAAACTTGTTCACATGGTTAAAAAGATTTATTTAGAAGTTAGGTTTCCTAAAACTTCTCTGTCTTCGCTAGTGGGCCATGTTCATCACACAGTGTAAAATGGAAAACATGGGCGCTGTCCAGAGTTCTGACCTCAAACCTTCTCTTTCATAATTCTACACATGGTTCTAGTTGGTGACAGTTCCACTCCCAGGCCCTCCAACCACCAGAAACTAGCTGATGGCAAATTGTATTTCTTGCCCTCACCTCTGTCCTCAGTGCCAGATTTATATTCTGTCTGCCTTGTGTATGTGTCTATTTGGAAAGCAGCAAAAATTCAACATGTCTCAAGCTTTCTTTCAAGTGTTCAGTAAATATTCACCTAATGCCTATCTGAGGTCAAGACCGGAACATAAATTATTGCATAAGCAAGGTCCTTGACCACATGCAGTCTTATGAGGCAATCCATAACTAAGTAATTACAGTCATGTCCAACACTTTGTGACCCCATGGACTGAATTCTCCAAGCCAGAATACTGGAGTGGGTAGCTTTCCCTTCTCCAGGGGATCTTCCCAACCCAAGGATCAAACTGGGGTTGCCTGCATTGCAGGCAGATTCTTTACTGACTAAGCTATCAAGGAAGCCCTTACCAAAAAATGATAAATGCTATATTGGAAGAAGAAAAGTTATTATGGGGCTTCCCAGGTGGTGTAGTGGTAAAGCATCTGTATACCAATGCAGGAGACGCAAAAGATGTGGGTTCGATCCCTGGGTTAGGAAGATATTCCCTGGAGTAGGAGATGGCGACTCACTCCTGTATTCTTGCCTGGAAAGTTCCATGGACAGAGGAGTCTTGTGGGCTACAGTCCATGGGGTCACAAAGAGTTGGACACGACTGAGTGGCTAAGCACATAGAGCGCATAGTTACTCTGAGGGCAAAAGAGTTTTGTCTAGTCCAGTGCAGGTTAAGGGATGTACTCAGTTTTTCCTGGAGTTAGTTATATGTTAGTTGAAATTCATATGAATTTTCAAAAGGAGTTACCCAGAGAAAGAGCTGCACAAAATTTGAGTCCATCTCTACTTTATCTTCTTGTCCCTGAGCACCCAACTCAGTATTTGAGATTTAGGCATTCCATAAATCTTGGCATAATGAGAAGTATTTTTGTATCACTACCATTTAAAAAAATTACAAATATGGTATAAAGGATTAAGGGACAGCTCTCTCTAGCAAATACACACACGAATACACAATTTAAAACATGTTAAGATTGAGTCTAAGTTACCAGAGCTTTAATAAAAAGTCAAAATGTTCTCAATCTCTCTCACTTCATCACCTTTTAATCCTATTTACATCTCAGAAAGCCTTCCTGGACTTTGTTTGCTGATGTATTTCCAGCTTTAGGTTTTGTAGGCTTGGCATTATAATTCTGAAGGACAAAGGCAGCTTCTGTTTAAGAAGGTTTGTACCATTCCTGATTTTTCATGGCATTCTAGGGTATTTTTTTCCTTTGCTTAAAAATCCTGAAAGTAATATTGTTGCTGTTCAGTCGCTCAGTCATGTCCAACTCTTCTACCCCATGGACTGCAGCACACCAGGCTTCCCTGTCCTTCACTATCTCCTGGAGCTTGCTCAAACTCATGTCCATTGAGTAGCTGATGCCATCCAATCATCTCAGCCTCTGTCATCTCCTTCTCTTCCTGCCTTCAATCTTTTCCCACATCACGGTCTTTTCCAATGACTCGGCTCTTCACGTCAAGTGGCCAAAGTATTGGAGTTTCAGCTTCAGCATCAGTCCTTCCAACGAATATTCAGGATTGATTTCCTTTTGGATTGACTAGTTTGATCTCCTTGCAGTCCAAGGGACTCTCAAGAGTCTTCTCCAACACTACAGTTCAAAAGCATCAATTCTTTGGTGCTCAGCTTTCTTTATAGTCCAACTCTCACATCCATACATAACTACTGGAAAAACCATAGCTTTGACTACACAGACCTTTACTGGCAATATAAAACAATATAAGGGTAGGGAATCAAGAGGTACAAACTATCAGTTATAAAACAAGCTACAAAAATATATTGTACATCATGGAGAATGTAGCCAACATTTTATAATAGCTATAAATGGAGCATAATCTTTAAACACTGTTATCACTATACTGTACACCTGTAACTTATATAACATTGTACATCAACTATACTCCAGTAAAAAATTAAATTGAAAAATGCTCACGACAAACTAAACTCTGTAAAATAAAATAACACAGATAAGCTAACATTGAGACAAGAAAAATATCTTTGCTTTAATATTCTTAGATATATGAATATTTCTTATTCCAAGAGTCTCAAAGCAGTTCTGTTAAGTGTATAATTCTAGTTGGCCTAAGACCAACAGTCAGAGGTGAATCTGGGTGATATCATGGACTCTCATGATTGAAGCTCAGTTTTCTTTCTCGTTTCGGGTGCTAAATCTGTACAGGTGAATTGGAAATGGAGTGCCTACCTTTTTGTTCCTTGTTTCTTAACCCAGGAAACCGTCCTCATACTAGACTTGCATGCTACCCCTACACAGCTCCAGAGGGAATAATCAGCTGTGTTGGCACCATTCCCTTGTTTTTCTGGAAATTTTACTCAGACATTAAATCCCTTCCTGGTTGGGACTGCTAACATTGAAGGTAATAGGTATCTAAACACACACATCCCTATTCTATCTCAGAACTCTGAGTATATAACCCAATGCCCTGAATGTGAGAGGTACTGAATAAAGGTTTTATTAAAAAAAAAATTCTAGCTAATATTTTTGGAGTGCTTTTTATGCACCAGATAGTTAGTTTTTTCTAAAAATTTGATTGATTGATTGATTTTTGGTTGGGCTGGGTCTTCATTACTGCCCACAGGGTATCTCTAGTTGCAGTAAGCGAAGGCTACTCTTCCTTGTGGTCCGAAGGTTTCTCACTGTGGTGGCTATTCTTGTTGCAGAGCGTGGGCTCCAGGGCACGCGACCTTCAGAAACTGTGGCACGTGGGCTTAGTTGCCCTGAGGAAAGTAGAATCCCCACAGCAGGGATCAAACCCATGTCCCCTGCATTGGCAGGCAGACTCCCGACCACTGGACCACCAGCAAAGTCCCTATAGATCATTCTTTACAGCATGTGTAAGTTAGGATTCAATCAGGAAGCAGAACCTGTAGGAGATACATACTAAGAGATTAATTGTGAGGACTTGACTACTGTAATAGTGAAGACTGGCTAGGCAAGACTAAAATCCGTAGTGCAGGCTTAAACTCGCTGGGGCTGAAACTGCTGTTCACAAATGGAGTTTCCTTTGAGGAAACCTCAGTTCTGCTCTTAAGGCCCTTCAACTGATTGAACCTGATTATCTAGGATAATCTCCCTTAGATAAAGACAATTGATTATGGACTTTACTCACATCTACCACATACCTTCATAGCCTCACTGAGATCAGTGTTTGATTAAGTAACTGGGGACTCTAACCGAGCCAAATGGACACATCAAAACGACCACCCCACATGGGTAATCTCATTTCCTCTTAACAACAAATCATGTGAAGTCTTTTCCTTTATTATCATATACATTTTACAGAGTGGAAAAGTGAAGCTGGAAAAAGTTAAATAACTTACTCAAGATCACAAACCTACCAAGTGGAATGGCCATTACTTGAATCCACAGGCCTGTTTCCAAGATTGAGAACTTAACTAATTGAATAGTACTATGTCCAAACCAGTGAATAAATCATTGTAATTCTATTCCTCTAAATTTGTACAGAGGACTTGAATCAGTGTTTTATATATCTGTTTGAAATGTTACCACCATCTTTAGGCATTCTGAGATTAAAATAGTCAACACAGTCTTCTCTGGACAATTTTTTAATGCAAATTGGAGAATCTCAAATATTAGTCCTTTTTGATAAAAAATAGATGTTCTTAAATAATTAGCTTATGTCAGAAAGGTTGCATTCCTGATGACCTGTAATGGAATGAATGCTTTACATTCCATTGGGGATACAGAGAGTTTAGAAATTGATGCTATTAAGAGTTTTTCCTAAATTGTCTCATTTTTCAAGAAACAAAATATTACTTAATATAACCAGGGTATTAAAAAGAAGATGTAGATACCCTCCAAGTTAAAGAACACAAGATTATATATCATTCAGATTTTAAATAGCATAAATTGGAATTGACTGACTTTTAGCAAAAAATAAAATAACTGAAGGAAAAAATAATTCTGACATTGAATCTCCTGGGGCACTATAGTATCATGGTAAGTGTCTGAACAAATGGCAAGAATTCATGGGTTTGCTCTGCTTCTAATTAGATTAGGTCCTTGGGCAAGTGAATTAACCATTCTAAGTATCAATTTCCTTTTCTACAATATGAGAGAGTTTCAAAAGACGATCTCTTACATCCTTTATGCTATTCTAGAACATAAAAATGTCTAAAATTTCAACTGTAAGTAGGGCTATTTAGTGCCAAAGAGTAAAAAGTCATTCTTCTGTGAATTATTTAATGTTTTTACCCCAACCAGTAGGAGATTATACTGAAAAGACCTTTATGTTTTAATACCCATACCTGGAGGTCATGGCCAAATTTCATTACTGCCATAGTGAAGTTAATTTCCAGGACTATAGCATTTAATATGTGAGCTGATTATGCTAAATGGAACATCAGTGACAGCCACTCTGGACAGCAACTTTCCCTCCCAGCTCCCTCAAGAAGACTTTTCATTAGTCAAGCACAAATGCTGACAGAGAATTCGATTTCCACCATTCTCTAGAGGTGTTTCAGACACAAAATGGCCTACAGCCCCAAATTATTCTAGAGTACAAAGGATTCGACACAATACAAAAATGATAGCATAATTCCCTTCCAAAAAGCCTGCAGTTCACTGCTAACAAATGACATCTCTGAGCAAGCCCAATGTTGTTACCAGAGAACAATATTGAGAAGAGGATGATGCCCTGGGAAATGTCATTCTTTGATTATTTGCAAGATTGGGAAACCAAGAAAGCACCTATTTCACCTCAAGTCACATGTGTTTCAATTGCAGAGTGAGAAATAGAACTAAATGGCCTGACTTCCAAACCCATCAAAAGTTTGCTCATCTCAGGAAACAGACATTTGAAGATGCCCCAGGCAAGAAGGCAGGTCATGTTCAGTAAAGAGTACACCAGTCAGGAAGGCAACTGTTTTCAACCTGTTCACTTTCTATAGGTAGGAGACATTACAATCCAAAAGCTTCATGAACCCCTTATGGCAATGAGAAATAGTTTCCATATGACTATGGATACTGACAGGCATGAGTTTCTATCCTAACCCTGTCCTTTGCTAGTGGGATGGCTTCAGAGAATACTATGGCCCTGAACTTCACCAAGGCAGAAAATGTGGTGGTTTAGTCACTGAGTCATGTCTGACTCTTGCTACCCCATGGACTGTAGCCTGCCAGGCTTTTCTGTCCATGGGATTCTCCTGGCAAGAATACTGGAGTGGGTTGCCATTTCCTTCTCCAGGGAATCTTCCTGACCCCAGGAATTGAACCTGGGTCTTCTGCATTGCGGGCAGATTCTTTACCAACTGAGCTATGAGAGAAGCCCAAAATGACATGACAGTACACAAATCGGTGGGCCTCTCGTGTTTCTTGTTTAAGAGAGTGGATGTTGTCCTACACCTGCTAGCTGCAGATCTCTCCAAGCCTTTCTTTCTCATTGCATTGGAAGAGACTCTGATGCTGGGAGGGGGTGGGGGCAGAAGGAGAAGGGGACGACAGAGGATGAGATGGCTGGATGGCATCACTGACTCGATGGGCGTGAGTCTGAGTGAACTCCGGGAGTTGGTGATGGACAGGGAGGCCTGGCGTGCTGCGATTCATGGGGTCGCAAAGAGTCGGACACGACAGAGCGATTAAACTGAACTGAACTGAAAGCAAGAATAATAATAAAACTTACCTCATAGAGCTATGAGAATTCAAGGAGATAACTCACAGATGCCCAGCAAATAAGTGCTCCATAGCAAAGGCAGACACGACTGAGCAACTGAGCATGCATGCACAAACATTACTTAACTTAAAAATTGATTAATGTTTAAAAATTAACATTTCTGTTTCAGTGTGACATTTTGCAATGATCAAAATCGTTGTGGGTTTTTTTTGGTTTTAAGATGAAAAATGGATACTCAAAAAGTTTAGAAAGTAAATGTGCCCTAACAACAGGCTGATTATGAGAACTTCTGGAGCTCATCATAATGTCATGCACTTCCTTAAGTACTTCATCTTAAAGTTTCTCTATTCCAACCTATTTTCCACAGACTGTTTGGGTGCTGTTACCTTGTATTCAGACACTAGTTATCCTCTGTGTGAATCTGTGGTTCATATCCCAGACTAAGTGGGATCACGGTTTTGGATAGAACGGTTGAAACAAGGAACTGAAGAGTGTGGGTTGCCAGATATGTTCATTCAGATGTTACGGTATTAAGCTGTCTGTGTGCCACATGTTATTTTTATTTATTATGGCAGGGAAACACCAGGCATATATATATATATATATAAAATAAGAAAAACCTTGTCATTTAAGGTCAGACGAACTTCATTTAACTGACATAATTTTGAAAGGAAACCTTTGCCAAAGGAAGTTTCTATAACTGTTGGTAGCAGTACTATGGTAACTTTTATGGCAACTAGGGGTGGGGGTAAGCGGTGTTTGAATCGTGTCAAAATCTTACTCAAATTCTTGACTGTGAACCTCTGAGGCTACTGGGGGCCGACCCCTGCCCTCTGAGTGGGAACGCTAGTCGCTCCGGAGGATGGCCCCACCAGCCACACAAGCTGAGGACAGCTGCGGCTTCTCCTGCGTCGTGAACTCAGCTTGGTGAGTGGGAGGAAACTCGAGGTGGCCTCGCGGGCAGAGCAGGACCTGCCTTCTCCAGCCTTCTCCTCCTCCTCTCCCCAGCGGCGGTGACGGCGGCAGTGGCGGCTGCTGGTCACCTGGGCGCCTGCGGAGCTGCCTGGCTGCCTCTGCGGCGGCCTCTCGGATGCGAGGAGGGGGCGGCGAAGAGCGAGATATCCATAGTAACACAGGATGCGCCGGGCTCCGAGCGGGAGCGAGTGCGGTGGGAGGAAGCCCCCGCGCGCTGGCAGCCAGCGGAGCTAGGCACCCCGCAGCCCCCGCGCGCCGTGCCCGAGCCCGCGGCAATCTCGCACTTACGGTCCGACTGAGCCGTAAGTCCTCCGGGAACTAAGCCGACACCTCCC